>JABUQX010126597.1:0-27362 GCA_015478945.1 Trachelipus rathkii | reverse complement strand
TTAATAACACTGAGTATACTCTTTCGAATAATTACCATCAGCTAATTGTTGCTGAAAGACATCATCATAGGCTTTAAACTAAATCGTTTACTTTCCACAATTTTTAGAAACTCTATTAAGCCACTGCAAGAGCAATGTTATAGTTTGATGGCAACAAAGGAAGTTTATCTTCATTCATGAAGATCTATATGATATTTTTCCGTCTTTAAACTCTATACCACCTTTGAATTTTTTCAACTGAAAAATGTATCATACTTCAGATTTTTATTATTATTCATACCTTCTATACCTAAGGACTCTCTATTTTGAACATGTTTTCTAATTCATTGCTCTACCTCAGAATTACTTAGTATATGGCTAAAAGGATTAAAATAAGAATGTACTGGGTTTAAGACTTGCATTAACCAAAGTATGTGTTTAACCTGCAATTGATTTTGATTTAGATTTCGATTTTGAATATGATTATTATGATTTTGAACAATTGATGGTGGATTTTGAAACTCTTATTTGAATTTCATATAAAATTAGTAATATTTCCAAATGGGAAATAATAGAACCATCTCTTAACTTAACAGCAGATCCACTCATACATTTAATCAATTCTAGTTGAGGGAAATACTCTAATAAATCAATGCCAATTAAGGCATCCAAATCGAAAAATGAGTTATTAGACTCTTTATAGCCAGAATCAGCCTAATAAAAAGAATAATAATAATAATTACATAAAGACCATTAAAATAATACCTTAGGTTAAGGAAAGATTCCTCATCCAACCAAAAAGTCGCTAAGATTCAACTCTGACTCAGCTCTTCACCAGTCCACTAATGTTACTCCAATACGGTACAGGATACCACAATCTTTCAAGTACTACTGAAACTTCCACCTGACTTCAAACTCAGAAATTACCATTAGTAAATACTTCTTCGCTTTACAAAATTAAAGTTATTAATTCCTATAGGAAGAGAAATAAAAAATTTATGTAAAAACTTTTTCCTCTACCAATCCTTATAGTAGCTAATTGATGGCAACAAATCATAATTGTTGGTGCTCTTTGACTTAAAATAACTAAGACATATCATTTGTGAGGGGTGGACTTTTCCTTTGCTTACAAAGAGCTTTAATATTATGACTTCTTTTATTGCAAACTTGGCAACTTAAAGAAAGTTGCTCCTCAAGTCCAGGACAGTGATCTGCAGTATGTTTAGTACTTGAACATTTTGGGCATAGATTTATTTCATTACACCTTTGAATTTCTTAACTCATAGGGTTGATAAACATTGCAATTGGTCTTCACATGACCTTGGGATGAACCAAAACTTACATGATTCTTCGAATAACCTTTGATTTGGGAAGTGGAAGAATCAATTCTATGAGAAGCTTCATTTCCACCAACTTCATTAGTATGAATTTTGAAATATGCCAAGGCAGAATTGGAATCAGGCCCATTACTAGATTTTAAGGACTCATTCGTCCTTGTTTCATTTTCATTATTTTTAAAATTTTTTAAAATTTAGGTTATATTTCTAGTATTTATCATTTTTAAATTTTGAAAAGTATTATGGAAGGGAGCTTGATTGAAATTTTTGCCATTCTATTTTATCTGATTTGACGTTTTAACCAATTATTTTGCATAAACGCTTCATCTATAGCTCTCAAATTATTGGTTTAATATCAGCGGTAATATTGTATTCAAGCTTGCGAGTAATTTCTTTGACTACCCCAATTAGGTAATTTTGAAAAACTATGGGCCTAAAGTACTACTAATTCCTAGTAGGCCTCCTCAGATATTTGATGGTATATAACTCTCAAGTTCATATATTGATGTTCAGATATTGATGGGGAGGTACCCTAGTCGCATTATAATGTTGGGTCAAATACTGGTTTTAAAGATATGATTTTTTTAATGATTTCCATCAATGATGAATTTTTCGTCTAAAACTCTTTATCTAGAAGTTCAAAAGCTTTATTATAATTATCTATCATCTTAATAGAAAGATTCTGAATTAGGGAGTACGCAAATCCCCTTTAATTTATTTTTTAAGCAATTGAAGTTTAATGGATTCACTTAAATTTGTTTGTAAATCTAAGGAGCCTTAAACTTTTGAAATGAAGGTTTTATAAGCAACTTATCAGTTTCATTGCCCTCAAAGAAACCACAATCTATAGCCCTAAGAACAGATTCACTGAAATGAGGAGCAAGTATTTTTTGAGGGGTTGAATTTTGTGCCGCCTTTTTAAATTTTAATTCCATTAATTTTGGCTGCTTTCGTGCATTTGGTACTGAATCTGACTACCCAACTCCTTATTATGAAACTCTGGAATGAGGGAGTCACCTCATTCATCATTAATATATTTTTATTATATTTTGTTATCCTTTTGTTTAATATCTTTTAACAGGACTCTACTTCCTCTACAAGATCCTTTACACTAAACTGCATCTTTTATCTTTATTATTATCTATAGCCTACTTTCTATTTGTCCAAGATAAATATTACTTGTGCCTTTGAGGGATGAAATGGCTTGAACTATAGGCTTAGATTTTATATTCTCTTTCAAGAAGGGCTTGTATCTCTTGGGTCAGACATTTTTTTCGCTGAAATTTGCTAGAATGACCGAGAAGGCACTCAAGGATGAAACTCCTTGAAGAAAGGATGAAGAGATGTGAGAGATAGCCTGCCGCTCCGAGGGGGCTAAGGATTATTTGATTTGAATTTTTGAAAAGGTGTCCTATTCAGACAAAAAAAAAAATTTGAAAATATTGAAATGTTTTAGGTCTATAATGCCTAACTTTGAAATTGAATTTTTTGAGGAAAAAATGAGATATGGCCTACCACCAGGACAATTTATTTGATTTGAATTTTCACAGCCGACCTACCAAGACCACACACACCACACAAAAAACGAAAAACCAAATTTTGAGGTTGAAAATGAGGCTTAGGCCTAAGTTTGAGCTTGAATTTTTTAGGAATTCACTGTAATGGAAGGGTTCACTAATGTAATGGTTAGGCTTACCTAACTCTCATACCAAATTCTTTGAATTAAAATACACTGATGGACTAACTTAAACTTAGGAACGAAAACACAAGTAGGCTAGTCTCGATTAGGCCCGTGCGTCATTCTACTGTCTCTCAATAAATTATGAGACGGCTCTGCAGGGAAATAAAGGATATATCGCTCAACATTAATTTAAATAGATTGAACGCGTACAATTGTAAATTAAGAATAATGGAATAGTATGGATATTTTGATTCATATGATGGTAGACGAGTTATCCAGAACTTGCAACAAAACCGTTCGTTAAGACCAATATAGATTACACAAATTGAAGAAAATTTAATCTAAAGCAGATTAACATTAATTACATAAAAATCTTTGAAAGATATAAGGTTTTTTAAAAGGGTGATTATATAAGTACAATGTGAAACTCTACTTAGCCTTACCTGAATGTGTTGTTTTCTAAGATTTTTTTGCTCTTTGAATAAGATCTCGATAGTCCTTAGATAAACTTTGCCTTTTGGTTTTGTTTTCTTAGTAATCTATCTCAGCTTAAAATTCTTATGGGAAATTTGATTTGGTTGAGAAGTTAAAGAGAATAGGAGGATGGTTGATAGTGAAATATTTGAAAAATAAATTGAGAGAAAATTTTTCTTCCTATACCCTTTTACATTTTGAAATTTTGAATTCGATTACAGGAAATAGAACTTTACTAACAACGTAGCGAAATTGAATTAGAAGTGATTGCCACAATGTCGCAAGACAATGTTGATTTTTTTAGTTGAAATTTCGTGAAAAAAGGATTCTTCAGTATCTCCAAATCAACGTCCGCTACAAAGCTACAAATAAAAGTATACCTGCGGTCCGTCCCGCATATACCTAATTTAGTTTTTAAATTCCTAAAAATAAAATGCATAATCCTAAAATAAAATACTAAAATAAGAAAAATAGAAGAGAAATATGTGGAAGTATATAATAGTTTTTATATTGCCTTTCCCGCACTTATATTCTTTGCCTGAGGGACTCATAATTCAGTAATGTTTAACAATTATTCTGTATTATATTTCATTTTTGGTAATTTCAAGAGGATGCCATTGCGAAATTATTTCAACAGATTAAATTACGTTATGTCAACAAATTATTTTCAGTTCACTATACCTATAACATGTCTAAAGTTTGAAGTGTCGCGTTTAAAATGAAAGGACGGTTGGTCAAAGGTTATCAAAATTTTGCCCATTGTATTTATTTATTTTTTTAAATGTTAGGTCCGCCCGTTCATTTTTGAGAATTTATTTAGGTACTTTATTTTAAAAACTGCCAGTCTATATACGGTAGGCCTACTAATTTCTATACTAATTGTTATTCACGTAAACTTCACTGGTTTCAGTTTTGTTTTAACGTTCTCTTCCCATGCCCTTGCTTGCAGGAATGGTAGGCTGGCTAAGAAATTAAATTTTGCTAGACTAACCGCTTTTTTACGAAATAATTGTCCAGATTAAAGCCCCTATCTCTTTTCATTAAACTTCCAGAGAACTCCTGGTAATACGTTTGGAAAGCCGGTAATCCTATCAGAATATTGATTATTTTTACTACGTCACCGTTTTCTGATATTCTTTGTTACCCATATATACATATATATACTAATATAATATATGTTATGGTAAAACTTAATTATGTTGCTAATGTGTGTAAATGTTACGTCATTTAACTATTTTGAACACTATAAACCTTGAAAAAAAATGTTTGAGTGTAAAAATTCTTAATTTTTTTTTTGAGCGATTAGCGTATATATTAAATGTATTTATGTTCAATAAAAATTGAAAAATAAAGCTCCGAAAAAAAAAAGTGACTAATTTTGTTTTTTTTTTTTTTAGGGATAACCGGATGATACCTATGTTCCAATTTTTTTCCCATTATTTATATATCGATAAAAGTAATTTTATTATTTGATTTAATTTTTGTATTTTTTTTTAACGATTATCAAGTTATTTGGTGGAATATTCAAAACAAAAGTTCATAAGTTGCTAGTATATTTTAAAAACAAAATTTCAAGTATGGCCATATTTCTCTTTGGGCACTTACGATTAGAATTTCAAATCAAAATCTCAACTGACATGCCTTGGAAAAAAATAAAATAAAATTTATTACTATATTATATATATATATACTATAATATACAATTATTATATATTATATATATATTAAATATCCGAAAATGTTCCTAAAGGGGGACATATATCGATAACGCTCCTCTGTTGTCGACCAGGAAAAAAAGTTTTGCAATTTTTTTTTTTTAAACTAGTGTAACTATAAACTATTACAGTTACATTTATTGTTATAAAATACATCAGTAATGAATTAAGGTATTGCAAAAATTACTAAAATTCAGATCAAAAATATTTTAATAGCAATTTTTGAAAATGTTTTTTAAAAAAAGGTACAAATTTTTGCTGGGGCAATCTCAGAAAACCTAAAAAAGTATATATAAATTTTACCTCCACTTTTTTGGTTGCCACTATCTGAAGTGAGCTTTCCCCTAACGTGTTAGTAGCTAAGTAAAAATTATTAAATTTAGATGTAGTATCCGATTCAAATGAATTTAGGGATATACATGGTAACTTTGGCAACTTTTTAGCTACTTTTTTTTTTCTTGTTGCTGGGTATGTTTTATATTGGTTTTCGCGATTGCCAGAGTCAGATTCCCATAGTTACTGAGTACGATTTGGGCAACCCCCAGCCAAGGTAGAAGAGCCTTCAAGTCCCCCCAAACCTGGAAATGCCCTTAGAGGGATGAATTTGATGAGTACGTTAAAAGAGAATGAATGACATAGAGAGTCCTGATATTAAGTTAAAGTTGATGGAGCACATTGATACTCAAGATGATTGGAGTGCTTAGGAGCTGGAGCCAGAGGTACCGACTGGAATCTAGAGTCATTCCAGCTGTATATTTAGGTCAAATTGATAGACTGTCTTTATATCGTTTTTAAGACGCTAGGTCTCTAAATTTGAGGCTGATTTTAACAAGACCACAAAATGAGCCTTTATGGACTTTCCTGGAGTGGTATAGTGATCCCTAACTCATGAATAAAGTACAATCTCAAACAGATAGAATCATGCAGAGAAGACAATTGATAATGAATAATATTTCTGAAATTGCCCTGGGTTTTTTAAATGTTTAAATAAACTGTAAATGTTAAATTGCATGCTTAAGAACTATGTGTTTAGATGTATATATATACTATATCCCAGAACGTTATTTTGATTTTAGTAAATAAAGTACTAGTATTGTATATATATACCAGTTATTTATTTCAATTATTTGGTATAACAGATCACTTATAGTCTAATTATAATAAAATTCAAATATAATTTATTTACTCAAAAACTGCTTTAAATAAATGTAAATTATAAAATATATTCATTTATATTAAAAATTATTCTTATTTTTTTATATAAAATATTTTTTTTTTATAGTAGTCTACTTGCACCTTAATTGAATTTTTTTATTACAACTTTATTTATTATTATAAAAAAAATATAGATTTTTATTAGTATTATTAAACTTTTCAGTTTTTACAGCGTGTATAAGTCTCTACTTAAAATAAAATACTATAAAATATCTGAATAATTAGAATTGGTTGATGACCCCGCTATTGTACTATTACTTTTAATCATAAATATTTTATATATATAATATATATATTCTATATTATATAATATATATATAGTATATATATATACTATTATATATTATATATAATTACTTATATTTTATACTTATTATATATATATATCATATATATAATATATATATATTATATTTATATACTTATATATGAAACATGATTATAATCTCCTTATCCTCTGATAACTTTAATAATGGGGATATATATTAAATCATAAAACGCGCAAATAGAATATAATATATCCCGGTTTTGATTTTTTTGTGGATTTTGTATATGATTTAAATATAACAAAATTCATAATATAAAATAAAAAAAACAACATTTATTACATTTGGATTTATAAAACTTTTTTTTTATCTAAAACTATATATTAGTGTATAATATAAGGTAATTATATATATAATATGATATATCATACTATATTATATTATTATTATACTATATATATATATTAATATATATAATTATATTAAATTTATATATATATATATATTAATATATATATTAAATTAATATTATATATATTATAATATATATATAATATTATATATATATTACTATTATATATATAAGTAGTATATGTAATATATATTATAAATGTTTTTGGTGTTATTTAAAAAAATATACCGTCTGGTTTTTTAAAATAATAAAATAGTAATATAAATCACATGATTTTTTTTTTTTAAATAAAGGACCTAAAGCTATATATAAATTTTTTTTAGTTTTATTTTTTTGATTAATCGTCTAATAGATGAACTACCTACATTATGGCGTCCTATGTTTTCTAAAAGATTATATTTTGTTATTAATGTGTTATTAAGCAAATAAAATAGCACAATACCATTTATTCGCATACAAAGAGGTATTAAGTAACTACTATATATGTATAAAGTGAGTCAGGTTTAAGTATACTCTCTAATAAAGTTATTATATATTAGATGCTCGTAGGGCATATTAATTCTTTACAATGTTCACATGATATGTTATGATACTTATTTATTATTATTTATTTATTAGTAAGATAATAAGATTTATCATCTTATATTTATTTATTTATTTATATAGATAAATTATTCTTTAACGTGCAACTTATATCAATTTCTCTATTAATATTTACTTTAGAGGTGTCTCTAGGAGTCTAATACGTCAATGTTGTCCTTCTAGCAGGTATACGATATTTTATCATACGTACCTACTAGGACAATCAGATACTTGTGTCTAATAAGACAGTAAAGACCACAGGCATATCTATTAAATTTTCTGAAATTTCTGATATTTTTAAAAGTGCTTATCGATCATTTTATGGAAATATTAGAAGATAAGAGCTAGAGCGGCGCATATACTATACTAGACAGCCACCATACGAATAGTTAGGCCCTAGAATATCTATGAGGTGTAGGTACCATAAATAGTGTTATTTATAGTTACAAGTAATTAGTCGAGAGATGACTACTGGAACGTGTTGTGTTATTCTTGTTAAGACATTATGAGATGAAAGACTCGACTGTGTGTAGACTCTGAATTATTCTGCTAGCTTAACTGGAAGAATTAGAAGTGCCAATATCTCGTCGGATACAGAACAGAAATGTTTTTAGCCTCACATGCACACAATCACACACACTAGTTTCATGGACATGCAGGACACCCTAAAAGATCTAAACACAATATGCTTGGCAACGAAGGCAGACCAATGGCTATCTGATCCCGAATATAAGTTATTTTTAAGGAATCATATTCAGTATTATATAATTGATATTTATATATTAATTTTCTATATATTAAATATTATATATATATTATATTATATATATAGTTAGTAAATATATATATAGTTAGTGAAATAATAATAATATACCGATTATCATTTATTTATATATAATAGTGTGTGTGCTATATATAAACATTATATTACACATATATTTTATATATATATTTATCGTATATAGTTGTAATATATTCATTACTATAGAATTGTTATATATAAAGTGAGTATAATTATAGCATTCTCCTTTGGTCGTTGAAGAGACCGCATCATTGATTTTTATACATTCTACTGTCGCAGAATACAGATAAGTTTATTTATCCATATATTCACATGTTTAATTGATATATATATTCTCAGCTACAAGGATAAGATATTATCAATACTGTTATATATCATATACTCAAGATATATATCAATAATGTTCTAGCATAAGTGGACTATTTATGTGCAGTGAATCGTGCTAAATATTTTTACGTTATTCTCAAGAAATATGTTTTTAAATATTCAATATCTAAAGTAAGTTTCTTTCCATCTCTACTCTCTCTCCCAAGTGTATTTAAAGTTCCACGAAACCACGCTCTCTCAAAGATAATCTTCACGAAACATATGCAAGTTTCCTCCTTTCCATCAATATAAGCGACACACAAGGATTCCTGTCCAGCTCAGTTTGCGATATTATCTGTTGTCTCATCAACCAAACCTCAAAATGACTTTTGCTTTTGCAAATTAACCTTTTTTTTATCAAATTAAGTTAATTTTATGGCAATAGAAATTTATATTTAAACTTTGTATATATGGGCCTTATATAAGTTACTGATAGAATTCAAAAAAGTTTAATTTTTTTAAAGAATATATATATAATATATATACTATTATATATATATATATATATAGTGATATACTATATAGTATATATATATATATCATATATTATATATATATATTTACTATAGTATATGATATATATATAGTATAGATATAGTATATATATATAATATATATATATATATATAGAAGAGTTTGGAATGAAATGACCTCTTAGTGGACAAAAAATCCTTGGAAAGAGATTAGATTACAAAGATTGAAATGTGATATGTTCCTATTGAAGACATTTGAATGTGTGCAAGTCAAAGAAAACGGCAAAGCAGAAAGAGGAAAAGTATTTGTTCCAAGAGTTACCTGTACAGAACATGAAAGAATATTAAATCTAACCTACTAAAAAAGACTAAGACCATAGGTCAATTGCTCGTAAGAGTCTAAAGTCGTCCTCCTATCATCACCTATTGGCTGCTTTGCCGGATTTATTTTTTCGAAATGAAATAAGCAATGAAAGAATGACGATAGGTTATGAAATGGCGTTTGAAGATCATCAATGGTGAATAGGAAGAAAATAAGGGATATAACAGAATGTAGAGAAACGCAACTCTTGATAGATTTAGAAGATCAAAGGTTGCCGTCTATAACAGATGATTTGAGACAGGAAACAGGAAAGAACTTCACAGAATAGAATAGAAACAGAGTGGGGAAGTTTGGAAACCAAACCTTTCATTTGTGCCAGATTCTATCAAAACATTCATTAATATATATATATATATATAATAGCTATGTATATAGTATATATATTATAGGTAATATTATATATATATGAGTATATATATATATATATATATATATATATATATTAGTATATTATATATATATATATAATATATATATATATATATATATATATATAATATAGTAATTATGAAGAGAAGACAAACATAAATATTTTTTTTGCAGATTGTTATTGTTATAGCTAAATCACGATTGGAGAGAAGAAAAAGTCAAAAGAGAATGTCGAATGATATTTTTAAAAAAAGGAATTAATTTATTTCTCATGCTGGAAGGAAGAAACACTTTTAATCAACCGGACATCTGAAGGGAAGAGAAATAGTGCGATTTTGTAATGAAAATGTTTAAGTTGTGTTTCCGAAAAAAAAAAATTAATTTTGAGGTCGTAACTCGAAAATGATTTGCCAGTTTGCTTCTTGTGAAATCCAAGCTTTATTTTATGTTGCTTTATACGCAGAAAATTCAGATTCCTTTCCCAGTAATGAGAGAAAGGGTTCAGCATTTGGTCTCTGCTCGCTATATATTTTTACGATCTTTCTTACAATCACGAAAGGTTTTCCTTATCCTTGTCTATCCTTCGATATTACACACGTGCACACCGAAACTAGACGAAGTTGAGGTATGTGTAACATCGATACACACACCACATTGCATTTATCCGTACATATAATCAGGCTAAGAATCCGCTGTGTACATATGCATCAGGTCCATTTCAGCTCTTAAAATCATCATAAAAATACGAAATTCACAAAGTTGATCAGGACAAATTTATTTCATTTTGATTAGCGTTTAAGATTCAAATCATTTCCCCTTTATTGTGATATTATTTTACAATATTTATTTATTCCATTACATGGTGAATAAAAAAGTTATGATGGGAATCATGGCACATAAAAGCTAGACTTGAAGGTGATATTTCTGGGTCATCGGGATGGTGTAGTGGTTATGACGATAGACATTTCGATTCTTGCACGCAGGAACGGCGGTTCGGCTCCCTGAGAGAACAACGCTTCTTAGCCTTCGAATAATTTAGATCCTACTTAATTTACACACACACTCATATTATATATATATATATATATTATATATATATATATATATATCATATATATATAGGGTATATCATATATTATATTATATATATATATAAAATTAAGATAAATTAAGTAAAAAAATTTTAAATATCCTAATACAAATATAAATAAATATATATAAATGCTTACTTTAAGCCCCTGCCCCGCACTTCGATCCTACGAGACAACGAGAGCGACGTGCCCCAAGGAATTTTGCCACGCCCGCCCCCCGCCCCCCCGCCGCCCCGGGCGAGCCCAGTCCAGAAATCCTCCAGGGAGGTAATAGAGTGGATGCAACTAAATGTTGTGAGGATTAGGAAATAGGGTAGTAGGTGGGTGTTGTGAGTCCGGAGAGGGGAGAATCATCCTTTGACAGTGCGTGGAGACACGCTCTATTGTATTCTGAATCTGTATTCGCCTTAGATAAGGAAAGGTGGCGGCGAGTGCGAAGTTTAGAACAACGTTACTAATCGTGTTGTAACACGTCCAAGGGTTACTTTTGTGACCGGATATTTCTCTTGGACTTTGTACTAGAAGGCACGGTGTTGTTTAGGTATGATGATAGATGATGATGATGATGATGATGATGATGATCATCATCATGCATCATCATCATCATCGATCAACCTCTTATTATTATTATTATCTATTATTATTTATTATTATTATTATTTATTATTTATTATATTATTATTATATTATTATTAAATTATTATTATTATTATTATTATTATTATTATTATTATTATTATTATTATTATTATTATTATTATTATTATTAATTAATTCTTATTATTAATTTATTTATTTATTTAATATTATTATTATTATTATTATATTTATGATTTTTTGTATAATAAATATGAATATCATAATAATAAGTAATAATAATAATAAATAATAATAATAATAATAATAATAATAATAATAATAATAATAATAATAATAATAATAATAATAATATTAATAATAGGTATTAAAATAAGATCAATACAACAATAATGCAAAATAATAAAATAATAATAACAATACGATATAATAATAATAGATTGAATTTAACCTTTTGGTAAATAAACGTTTTTTTTTTTCAAATTATAAATAAAAAAATAAATAAAATTTTATAAATAACGTAAAAATGACAAGGTGGGGTTGGTCCGTCTGTCCGTCGGTCTGTCTGTCCGTCGGTCCGTCGGTCCGTCGGTCCGTCGGTCCGTCGGTCCGTCTGTCTGTATAGAATTTGATAAGTATGAATAGAAAAAATTATTTTTTTCTTATATAATATATATTATAGTATATATGTAAGTTACTTATTATAAATATATATATATATAGATTAATATATTATATATAGTATATATATATATATATATATTATAGTAGTATTATATTATATATATATTATCATTAATTATTATAGTATATAGTAGTATATATATATATATATCTATATAGTATTAGTATATATAATTATATATATATGTATATATAGTATATAGATATATATATATTATATATATGTGTATATATTTAGTATGTATATAATTTATAATATATATTATATAATATATTTATATATTATAGTATACTATATTATATATAATTTATATATATATATAGTATAGTTATATATATATATATATATGGTATATATGATATTATATATATATATATTATATTATATATTTATTTTGGATTTTAAATATTTAGGATAGTATAGTTACTGTTATATATGTAGTAGTATATATATATTGTATATTTATATTATTTATATATATTACTATAATATAATATATATAATATAGTATATATTTATATAGTATTATATATATATATATAGATACTTATATATATTATATATATAATTATATTATATATTATGACTACGTATACTATCATGTAGTCTATCACTATATATATATATATATATATATAATAATAATATAATATATATCATATATAGTATATATAATATATATTTATTAGTATATATATAATGTATATATAGCTATAATTATATATGTGTATTATATGATATATTAGTAATTTATTTATATATATATATGATAGTATAGGTATTAGTATCATTTGTTTTATGAGTATTATAATTATATTATAATAAGATATATATATTGATAGTGTATATATGATATATTATTTATATATATGTTATATATATATTATATAGTATATATATATATTATAAATTATATATACACTATATATATAATATATATATATATATATATAATATATAGTATATATATAATATATGTTATTTGGTAGTTTTGTTTGATAGTTGTATGTTGTTTTTTATATATGTATATATGTTTTTTACAGCTAGATAACTATCTTTCCGCGTCTCGATCGATTGTAAGTGGTCAGAGCCCTAATCTTGGGATGTACGTTGCTTCACTATATGATATTTTTCTGCTCTCCCAGTGTTGCTATTTTGTTTTATGTGTATAATTTTTTCTTTAACTAATTTTCCATTCCTTATTTATATTAAGTTTTTTTTTTTTTTTTTTTTTTTGGTGTACAATCCGAATCTGAACTTCTGAATTAAAAAGAAAAATACACCAGGCTTTCGTTTATTGCATCCACGAGGCAGAGTGACATAATATATATATATATATATATATATATATATATATATATATATATATATATATATTATATAAAGTATATAGTATATATATATATATATATATAGTAGTATACTATATATAATATCTATATATGAGTATATATATATTATAGATAATATTAAATATAAAGTAAGTGGTTGCTCTAACAGTGAGCTTTATTTCATGGTGACCTTTGGGCTTGTTGTTACAGCTAAACGTAGCAACCAACTTTTGGACAAGTAAGCATTCATTCAAGCTTTACCTTAAATCAAAGCCAACTGACTCTACAGTTATATTTAGGGGAGTTTCCTGAATGTCGTTCAGTTGGTTCATTGACAGGAATTTCTCTGGATAGTGTTTTGGGATCATCTCTATCTTGAATCCACTTCCATAGCGGCCAGGTGCAGTGTGAGGATTTTCGCTTCATCTACTGCCCCGAGTATTAGACCTCTCAGGAGCCCCAGTGAAATGAGTACAAGGGTTATCTTACTTGCATCTAAAGATTCGTGCCCTATTTTTGCCTGCCACTTGTACTTCTTGGCCTTTTCGGAGAGGGACGCCGATGTTAAACGGAGCCTTTGTATAATGTCGACCGATTCATTCCCCAAGGAGTCTTTATTGGATGACCAAGAGTTTTCTTATGCCCCCTTACAAGGAAAGTTGAAAACTAATCAGTTTGCGTTTTGGGAAACATGGATAGAAGCCTGTGACCTCTAAGGTTGGCAAACTTAGGGGTGGATCCTATAAAGAGTTATTAACAATGTCCATACTACGTTGAGTAGTTGGGGAAGCATTGGGCTACCCGCAGAAGAACCTCTATTTATGCGGAGAAGCTATATTTAAACAAAAGGTCACCGCCAGGTATCTTGAGTCCGCATACTTAAGACAGAACTTCCCAGAGGGGACGGCAACTTTGTTTGCCTTTTCAGAGACTATTGCTCCAGAAGTGTGACAGGTCGTTTTGCCAAGATCCGAGCAGCTTGTGAATTGGATTAAACCCTGCCGCCGAGACAAGACTCGCCGAGCAAAGGTTTCGGATAATGCAAGACCACGGAACTAGAAGGGGCCGTTCTTCAGGAGATGGAGGCTAAATTATGTGCCTTCCAAAATTGGTAGATTCACTGTTAAGTGTTAACCCCTTCACTGAGGTTAAATATCTGGTAGTAATTTTAGATCAAAAACTCACGTGGAACTCTCATTTAATAGGGCTGTAGAAAGTCAACAATAGTATTTGACTGCTATCAGATATTAATCACCTATCTAGTGAAAAAATGTGGAACGAGGGAATGCGTAAAACAAATTACAGAAATTGCAAATGATTGCATGACTACGACAACAGGCGCAATGCACATTTGTCCTACATCATCTGTGGAACAACTTTTTTGCCTACCTTTGCACTTGCATGTAAAAGAGGGCCATGACATATGCGGTAAGGCTGTCCCTGCTTGACTAACTAAAATGAAGCACTGACCTCGGGTACCTTTGTTTCCTTGAAGATTTACAAGAGATACAGACAGCCATGACAGTCTCTGAAATAATGCCGAGACTTAGATGTTTCTGAAAGATATACAAAATTCTTTTTACTGAATATTAAACATGGGAAAATGGAGTCTCTAACCTTAATCCAGAAATTGTTACATGGTTCACAGATGAATCGCTGATGATTGGTTGGGTTGAGGATAGCCTGCTTGAATCCAACTGCATACGCAGTTTTTCCCTGATAACATCTTCAACCATCTTGGTATGTGCCCTGGTAAGTTTAAATAGAGGGATATGCAAAGCAATAGATAGCCAGTCATTCTTAGGAGCTATAAACTTATACAGTTTTAGTCAAAGCTACTCTGGGAATGCCGATCTTTCCTACAGCAGCTGGCTCAACATAATATTGTTACTCTGAAATGGGTGCGACGCACCTGAATAAACGAGACAATGAAGTGGAAGATCTGATTGCGAAAAGCACTGAGGCTACCAAAATGGGTCCAGAGTCCTTTTTTTGGCCGATGGCAGTGAAGTGGAAATTTGATTGCGAAGCACTAGGCTTCCAAAAATATTGGTACTGACAAAGGACTATACTAATCAAAAATCCGTTTCCTAGAACAGTCTTGGGGTTTCTAGAGGAACCTCATGACAGATCAATAATTCTAAATAGAGAAGGGCATGTTACAAAAGATCGTCTTAAGTTGAAGTACCGAGGGATCTTGATAGAGATCACTACCCTAATAATGTAAGCTAATCTAACCTAATCTCCTTAGAATATCAATATTACAATGGACACTACATTTTAATACTCCTTCGCTGTATATCCCCTATTTTGAGGAGAGGTCTTTCCAGACACATACACGTTTCTCACGTTTCTCTCTCCAATTCCCGAACCCCAGAACTTAAAAGGTTATCCTCTATTCTTCCACACACACTCTACTGGTAAAGTATGGACTACTCCTCTTTCATCTATTTTCTTACCACCTCCTTTCACGTGGTATCACTTTCCCATCCCTTCTCTTACCACCTCCTTCTCACGGTGGGGACTACACCTTTCATCTATTCTCTTACCACCTCCTTTCACGTGGACACTTTCATCTATTCTCTTATCACCTCCTTTCACGTGGACACTTTCATCTATTCTCTTACCACCTCCTTCCTTCCTTCCTTTCACTTGAACACTTTCAAACAAAAATTATCGGGTCATGTCGGTCGTTGATTTGATCCAGGTTTGGGTTTTGTTCCCACACCGGTCAATTGTGTAGTACCCTTTGGCTCTGTTGCCTCTTGAGAGGAATATATCCATAGTTATATATATATCGTTAATACTATATAGTAGTTATATATATATAATATATATATATATATATATATAGTAGTTTTGATAGCGATGTCGACCCTTGATTTCAGTAACATATATAACGTATATAATATGTTATATATTAGTGATGCAGCAAGATGTCATTTTTTCCTGACATCCGGCGGAATGCGGTATGCGGATGGTTTCTGATTTTAATGAATCCGCAGATGCGATACGAAATGTTTGATATATATATAAATAATAGTTAAATATATATATATATATAAGTATATGATATATATATATAGTATAATATATATAGTATTATAGTTACTTATATATTAACTTAAAGTGGCGTATCCAGGGGGGTGGCCAGGGGGGCCATGGCCTCAACCTGGAAAGTTTTTTAGACACATAAGCTTTTTTAGTCAACTGATATCCGTTTATTAAACTTTAATTCGTGAACTTAAAAATATTATATAGTAATAGATATATATATATATATATATATATATATATACGTACATATATATATATATATAGGTATATATATATAATATATATATATATATATATATATATATTATACACAAAAATTATATGAAACGAATTTTGTCTGGCCATCCGAATGGAAAAAACCTAGGATACGCCACTGTATTAAATTAATACTTATTGTCTGTTACGGAAAAATCTTAATTAATATAATCTTTTCTTATGTTACCAGGGTACGGGACTGGACCCCCCTACTCAAATGCCACCCCACCACCCGTCTTTCCCCCCATCCTATCGCCCATTAATGAAAGAGATTTGCAATGGATTAAATTTTCTTTTTGGCACTGGTTTGAAATTCAAAAATAGAAAGGTTGGGCTTGAGAACCTCGATTTTTCATGTGCTGTGAGAGAGCCCAAATTGCCTAAATACTTCTCCCAAACTTTGGAAACCCAAATAAGTTGGAGGGACAGGCCAAGTATTTCCTTGCAAGTGTTACCTCCAGCGTGGGCCGTGATAACATTGTTGCTTAACTTTCCAGACCAAAGCATGAGTTGGATCATCATTTGAACTCAAATCGTTTTTTTCTTGGTGATGAAGTTCTTCAAACAGTTGTAAGGAAAAACAAAATGCGTAAATGAATAATTTTCTTTCATCACTCACTGGGACCGTTAGAAATTCCTCTAAAAAGCGAATCCGTTGTTATTGGATTTACTTGTTTTTTTTTTTTTTGTTGGATTCTCCATTTTCTTTTATTTTCCTTTTAATGGGTGGTCAATTAATAGACTGTTCGGATTGAAGTTTTCACCTGCAACACAAAGTAACGATTTAATTAACTGTTCTACATATTGTTAACAAAAACCTTTGCATTCATAAAACGGGGACTAAAGCAACGTTGCATAGTATGAAACGGATCTATTAATTTCCAACAGAACCCCAACGTTTCTAGCTCTAAGTTTAATTACATGCTTTCATTCTTTTTAAATAGCCGTCATCGGTTCATTTGGAAGAGGGTTCAGAATGCCTTCCTTAGAGTTTTGAGATTAGATGGTATTAACATCGGCGACAGAAGCTGTAGGGGCGCGCTAATTTTTTTGGGTAGTTTCTTTTCCTTCGATAGTTAAAGTACTTATGGCGTGTGATTATGAATGTCAATGTCTTTTCCATAGTAATAAAAATGTTAAACTTGGAACGAAACTGGCGTACGAAGCATAGTCGTTCTTTTGAGCAAGTTACCGTTCTTGATTTGCTCTTTCATCATGGAGATGAATGTCTAATTCTAGTGTTAGGTTTCGGAATGTCTTTGATAAATTAAGATATGGAGGATTCTCAAGGCGTGTTGTGTCCGGTTTTTGGGATTGGCCTTCAGACTCATTTTCGATTTCTCATTTTCTTTTTCACGATTCATACTTAAGCTTATTTTTGGTATTATTAAAAATTCTTTTATATGCAAATCGTCATCGGACAATAAACAGGGTGCTCGCGGCAACATCCAGCAGGGGTTCAAGAGAGCCGGCGGATAACGGATACGGGATCGTTTAGTATGTGCCGCGGTGCTCCGTCCGCGGATCGGATGTTACCCGCAGGCTTCATCTGTACCTATGCGGATCACTAATAATGTTATTTATATATTTGTCTATATATAGTCGTACACATATAATATATAGTATATATCATATATGAATATATATAGTATGGACTATATAACGGTATACTTATATATAGTAGTCATAGTATATATTAATTATAATATATAGGGTACATAGATGATAATGAGTATATATAATTGTGTGTGTGTTGTGTAAGGTGTTTCCATTGGTATGTGTGTAGGTGTGTGTGTGGTGTTTGCGAGTTTAAAAGCGAATGCAAACGCTATTTTTATCTTATCTTATATTCTAGTATCTTTGAACTTGGGTAAACAAAGAATCAATATATACAATCGTAAAAAGTTAATTGTTCTTCCATAATATTTTGTTTTTCAAAATAACATCGTGATGAGGCCAACGAACGAAACAGCTCAGTCCAGAGTCTAGACTGAGTCTAGACTCTAGATTCTAGACTCATTTAATTAAAGCATACTTCACCGTTACATATTGAAAATAACTAAATCGTATCTCGTCCTAGATGCTGGAGATTATCATGTGAATTTTAAGGAACTCGATTGATCTAGTCCTAGTGTAAGAATCGAAACAAGGTTATGTCCGAAAGAATGTTTCTTAATAGTCTTACTCGTATTTTGCAGTGAAATTGTCAATGGGTTTCTTTTTCATTCTTTTCTTTAATTGTGATAGTATATTAAGTCATTGCAATTTAAATTGATAAGTTTCTTTATTAGTTAGCAAAGAAAATTAACTAGACAAGCTTTGTTTCCCTTCATTACCTTATCAAAAACTTTTAAACATTTCATATGAGAATTCGAATCAGATATTGATGTAATTTTTTACATCAATATCTGATTCGAATTCTCATCTTTTGAAATATTCACAATATGGAATCTCCCACATAAAAAAAAGAGATAAAAATTGTATATATATTATATATGTATATATATTGTATAGATATATAGATGGGTGGGTAGTATAGTATATATTATATATAATAATATAGTATATAGTAGTATATACTATATATTTATATATTATATATATATATATATATATATATACATAGTGATATATATATATACTATTATCATATATAGTATATATAATATATTATATATATAGTTCATATATTTGTTATTCTTATTTATATAGTATATATTTATATGTTATATTATTTGGTTTATATTATTATATATATATTAAAAATATTATATATATATATATATGTATATATATTATTCATATATATTTGTAAATCAAACTTGAAAACTATTAAATTATCTTTTATTTTATATCAATTTAAAACATTTAATTTATCAGAAAGAAGAGATAGTTTATATTTTATTGAAATGTAC
This sequence comes from Trachelipus rathkii, assembly GCA_015478945.1. NCBI lineage: Eukaryota > Metazoa > Arthropoda > Malacostraca > Isopoda > Trachelipodidae > Trachelipus > Trachelipus rathkii. The sequence goes on along the minus strand of JABUQX010126597.1, from coordinate 7,378 downwards.
ACATATTAAAACCAAATATAAACATAATTAATTAATAGAGCTTATCGTTTTCCCGATTGTAATGGAACTTCTCAAGTAATGATCTCTTTGTTCTTTGATGGACACAGAGATCATACTTGAAGAGGTTCCAATTAACAAATCGTGAAACGAAAGCTCGTAATTATTAATTATTGTTTTAATATTGGTTTTTAAATCATGTGTGATTTTCGAATAAAAATAAGAACTATCTCTATGTTGAGTAAACGTAAAGGGCAAATTGTATAAATATATATATACTAGTAAAAGACATATATTATATATATATATATATATGTATATATATTATAGTATATATATATATATTATGAGAGTATATATATATAGTTATATATATATATATGTATATATAATATATATAGATAAATCAATAGTAATATATATATAATATAAAGTATAATAATACTTAATAAAATATTATATTATAATATATAGTATATTATATATATATATTAGTATATTATAAATAGTATTAATATATATATATAGATAATATATATAAGTGGTTATATATATATCTGAAGAAATTGAAAGAGTATGAAAGATATGATATTATAGGAGGTGAAGTTCAAGGGCGACAGGGGCTAGCAACCCGTCCTTTCCTTTTTGCTTGAATTACTTACTTGTCCAGGCGTTTTTGTTATCTTAAGCCGCACTAAACAAAAGAAATCCTGCTGGAGAGCTCTAGGAGAGTATACGAGGTTTTTTGAAGCCTAATGGGGAAAGATGCTAGTTCTACTGAAAGGATCAACAAAAACCCTAACCTGAGAGTGTTAAACTCGATGGACTGGCGTCCAAACCATTGGGCTGAGAAATTGTATATGCTAAGAAATTTTCTAAGTTAAAAAAGTTTTTGGGAACCAGAAGGAGAAAGCGAATGGAACCTTACTGACAGGGACCGAGGAAAAGCTCTTCCTGGGTAGTTGTTAGTAGATTATATATATATATACGTATATATATATAGTTAGTATGTTTGTGATGATATATACTATAGTATATTATTATATAATATATATATATATATATATATATTAATATTATATATATATATATCTTATATATTATTATATAGTATATATATAGTACAGTATAGTATGCAGTAATATAGTTTTCTATACACCACCACTCACGCGTTGTCACAAATTTAAAATTATCACAGTTTAAATGATAAAGCAGTTTTATTATGAAAGCTTTAGATTGAGCCTTTAAGGTTGGGATCAAGATGTTGATACTCTATCCTTCAATAAAAAAGTCCCCCCTAAACTTTTTTGAACAATCTGTAAATTAACGTAAATGGCAGAAAATTTCATTCTATTAGGTTATTGCGCATGGCATCAAACTTTTGTTCTCCTTTCCTATCTTCTATTACGTTCGGTACTTCAACATTTGGCCAGTCAGTCCGATCTCGATCAAATCATCTAACTGTTCGCATGAGCTCCTCCGGTCTTATTTTTTGTTTCTTCTATTTCCTTTTAATTCGGTATTTAATGGATCCGTTAATGTTTAGTCTAAAATTCTGGTGGATATTTTTTGTGTTGGTTTAGAAAACAGGTAGCCAACAAAATTTTTGTGCAGTTTTGTTGGCGTAGAAGAAAGATGCGCGGCGCGAATTTCTCTCCCAGAAGGCGAGGCGCGTCATCCGAAAACCAGAGAAAAAAAATAAATATGAATAAATGAGAAAATCTAAATAAAATTAAATACAAGATAAAAAATTAACAATTAAAAAACAGATATTAAAAAAAATAATAAGTAAATAATTATCTGACCCCACCCTGACCCGTTTGCACTATCTAGCAACTTCCCTTTAGCGGTGGGCGCAGACGCCGGGACTTAACACTATGCGCTACCGAGAGAGACTTAAATAATTACAGAGTCCGGAGAGGCAAGCGAAAGAGTAAAAGAAGGCAAAATTGAGGGAAATATGCCATAACAGAGTGTGGCGAGGAAAGGAAAGAGAGGCAGAGTAGCCAGAGAGTAAACAATTTATTTAGGAGTCTGTAGTGAGTATTATTTAGAATCTCCAATATTCACGACTGTGGTACATCTTTTTGCAATTCGAGAGAATTATTGGAGTATTTTCAAAGGGATCTATTCGTTGTGGTTACCTTCGCGCGTTTCCAAGCCAGCATCTGTTGTACGGAACTCCTTGTGCCCCTCCCCCTCTTTTTATTTCCGCCGTCTATATAGTTTTAAATCTTCCCTCTATATATTAAGTCCCGCGTCAGCTGGCAAACCTGGAAGCAGCCGCACACCATATACGCGACCACGGTGAGCAAGGGTCAGGGTGGGTTTACTATTCCCATTTATTTAATTATAGTTTTCTTTCTTTAAATAATTAGTGGTATATATGAGATTCTAACGTAGTATTGTAGAAAGTTATATATATTATAGGCATTTAGCAAAATTAGATATATATATATTATATATTATATACCTCTTATATATATATATTACAGTCCCTTATATATATATTATATATATATAAGATATTATATTTTATATGTAATATATATATATATTTTTCTTAATTATTATTATATATATTATTATATATGTATTTACTTTATTATTTCACTTCAGCCAAAGGATGGGTGTAATACAGCTTCTGGATTGGTTCCGTAACATATGTATCTAAACTATTAATCACTACATAACAACAAGTAGTAAAACGGGAAAGTGGAAAACTGATGGCGGTCCAATGTGTAACCCTGGAAGACTATGTAAAAAGAAAAAAAAAAAAACACAAAAAAAAAAAAAAAATATATTAGGTTAGATTACATTAAGCTTAGCATCGCGAAGAAGGTGAAGACTTTATAACTTTTTTTGGGCACTAGCGGTAAAATTTAAAAAATAAGAAAAAAAAAATACAGACTATTTCCTTTATAATGACATAACTTCTAATAAATTGTTGATCCAAATTATTCCTATTACATTTCTTTATTGGTTTTTCTCGGTTCGAAAGCAAAATAAGATAGAGTTCTATTATAACTTTCTATGTTTGTTTTTTTTAGCTAAAGTAAAGTACCCACAGGGTGATATTCCGTGTGCCGCACCCGATGGGCAGGAGTGGTTCCGGGGTCTCCTCGGCCTTTCCGGGAACTACGGGTGTGAAGGTATTATTCCTCTTCCTATACGGGGAAGTGGTCTCGGAACCGCCCCGCTTTGGTATTTGTGCGGGGTGTCGCGGGGGTTGCCTTCACCGCCCCTCCCCTACGGGGTATGGCCAACGTCCCCCTCTGCTTCCCGTCGGCTCGAGCCCTTTAGTGTGCATAATAAAGTAAAATTTAATAGAAAAGACCAAATTTACTTTAAGAGAAACAAATACAATTTTCTGCTCAATGGGCACTTACTCTAATTCATATTAACTGATAATTATTTAACAATAATTTTTTCTTTTTTTTTTTTTTGTTTTTTTTTTTTTTTTTTTTTTTACATTTTCCTATGGTAAATTTACCAGGAAATCCAAAAATGTATGTGCTTTTTTTTTGCTATAACTAGTATTGTTTTCTGTTAATTATGTTTGCTATAAGCTTTTTTTTTTTTTTTTTTTTTTTTTTTTTTTTTTTTAAACATTCCAGGCTTAAAATTGGACCAGCTTCCACCAAATGTATTCCGTTTTACACAACCTGTATCATTAACTAGTTTTTAGATAGCGATATGACGGAAAAATCATTCCAGAAGCTGGCCTATAATATATATATATATAAGATACTATTAGACCTATATAATATTCCAATACATTATATCTTACAATGTATTGTAGATAATATAGATATAGTATACATATTATATACTATATAATAATAGTAGTATATAATATATGATATAGTATATATAATATATATACACACAGTTATATATTGATAGTATATATTATATATATAGTATTTGATTAATATCAAATTTATAGTATTATAGATTATGTATTATATTTATAAAATTGATTCCAATAATATATTATATATTGTTTATATTATGTTTAGACGTGTTATAGTAATTATATATATTGGCGTGTGTATATATATCTTATATATGGATTATATTTTTTAACTTATATTTGTGTATATATTAGTGTTATTGTGATAGTATTGCTAGTATAATTTAGAATCATAGTATGTTATTGGTACAGTATACAGTATATTGAGTCAGTATATTATATTATTATGTATATGATTTATATATATATAGTATTATTTATTAGTATACTATTTGAGGGTTATTTTATTTAAATATATTTATTTAGTATTTATATATAGCTACGAATTCAAGCTATGGTAATATTTTTTTTTTTTTAACTTAGTTATGGATTATGTTCGATCGACTGGATATTAGATTATTATGATATAGTATTATAATATATTATATTGATTTTAATTTTTTTTTCTTCGAAATATTTCTCTTATAAATACTTTTATAATGTACTATTCAGTTAATTTAAGTAAAGATATTTTACTCTATATAATATGTTAGATTCATGGTTGTTTCTCCAATTGTGATTAGTTTTTTGAGAGTTACTGTGAAGGCAATTGTTGAGATTTTAGTATAGCATCTTTGGGGTAGTGTTACGTGGGGTGATTTATTTAGGAATCTAAGCACATGATTTTTCAAGATCCGTAGAGGCCTGAAACCAACACAGTTAAATGTACCTTACCGTTTTTATGTTTGCTTGAATTGGACAATTCAATTAATTCGTGAGCCCTGAGCATTACAATGATCGTGTCTACATTCATAACCATGATTTGTGTAGTATTGGAACGATTCAACATGGACCCCGTCTCATACATTCGAAAGTTTAGATTTGTCACAGAATGAACAACTATGCTCGAATCCTATCTAGCACATGTCCTTAGTACATGTCACTATCCTTAATTTAGATTATTAATAGTACAGAAAAGTTGGCGTAGATCGGAGCATCGAAAGTGCCGCTACTCTAAATAAATTGATGAAATGCCAATACAAATTTCTATAAAAATCTTAAATCTAAATTTAAATTACTTCTTTTATTCCATAGATTTATGTTATGTTTAATTTTAGTCTTAACAAATTATCTTGCAACCTGGAAAGCAGGTTTTCTCGAAAGAATACGCAAATTTGGTGCTTAGTATATAATATTAAATATAAAATTTTTACTTTAGGACAAAAAATAACTTGAATTTCCTATATAATTATATTTATAAGGAATCTGTACAAAGGCTTTCAATAATTATTTACAGACATTTATTTCATAAGAAGAATGTAGGGTTTTAAACTGAAAAAATCTCAAGAAATATTTGTTGGGTCAGAATTTTTCTGGGTACTGTTTTAGTTAAGGATTTTATTCCAGTTTAATTAAATATTTATTTTTTAATGTTAAAATCATTCATGCTTCTCACTATCTTAAGTTGTATATATATATATATAGTATGATTATATAGGTATATATATATATATTATAAGGTTTATATGATTTATATATATATATATAGTAATATATAATAAGTATATATAATATATATATATTATATATATTATATATAGATTATTATTAAGCTTCCGTTTTTATTTGTATTTTTTTAAGTAATTTTATATCACCGTCTTTTATCTCTGCCGTTGTTTTCTACGTCGTTCTTTTGTGGTGTGTTTTTTTTTGTTCGGGCCTGATACAGTCGTGCGTTAGTCTGAGAAGGGGCACCTTCGGTTGGTATTCGCACTTTTTGGCTTTTAGCAGGGGACGGGAAGATTTGATAATTGAGGGAGATGGCTCAGTATGATTGCCCCACCCCGAGAGATGAAATATAAGGTGTTATATATATTAATAGTAGGGAGAGAGTCTCTAAAGCTGACATCATGTAGCTAGAGAACGGCCAGAGCATCGTACGAGTAAGTCTAAATTATAAAAAAGTATATTTCGTAATGCAGTCTTGGAAATTTGTTTAAGGAGGGGTTTTGTTATTGGTTTTTATGTTTTTATTTTGTTTTTTTTTGACATTTGATGTTTGCAATCTCGTGAATTATTTTTAATAAAGGTTTGTTCCCGTTTCTCCGCTCCCATTTAGGGGGCTCGCCGACGGTGAGACAGAGAGAGGGACCGAAAGTCCCCCCCGGTCCCCCCCCGTCTGTCCACCGAGATGGCCGAATAGAACCCCGACTCATGCCATCTTTGCGGTGTTCTTTCTCTAAAAATACTCCTGTAAATTATAGTAATAATCGAAAATAACTAAAATTATTCTTCTTTTTAGCTAAAGGAATAAATACCCAAGGGTAAAGTATACCGCACCGATGTTCAGGAGTCGGGGTCTCCTCAGGGCTCTCGTGAGCCGAAGGGGGGTGGACCTTCGTCCCCATCTGTCCGACCGTCGGCTTGAGAGCCCACCCTAGAGATGGGGGGAAAAGTTTTTTAATAATTCCGAGAAAAATGCCAAAAAAAAAAAAAAATATAATAAAAAAAAAAAAATGAAACACGCAAGAAATCTGTAAAATCTTTTCAAGTTTTCCATTGCTTCCTCGAATATATGTAAATTTGTTTAACTGAAGGTGTTGCCGTTCTCTAGTTAGATGATGTCGCTTGTGTACCATCTGACGCTAAAATATATTATAACAATACTAAAGTCTCCTCGATTTCGTTTTAATTCAATTTTATGAAATCTTAAGCCAAGATTATTATAATTATTCCACTTAACTTCAGTAAATAGAGATGGTGAATTAATTAAACAATTAATTAAACTCTACCAGCACTAATTATATAAAAAAATTTTAAATTTTATATTGTGTCAAATTTTAAGTCATATAGTATATTATATAAATAGTAATATTTATATCAGAATGGTCTTAAAGGGAAATCTTTTATTTATATTTTTTATATATAATATTATATATATATATATATATATATATGGCGTATATTTTATGTATATATAATAGTATATTAATATATAGCTATTATACATTATATATCTATATATATATGAATATATAATATATTATATTAGTAGTTATTTATATGAATATATATATATAGTTATATATATACGTATATATATATAATAGTATACTATATATATATATATAATATATATAATAGGATTATATAATATATATATATATAGTTATATAAATAGGATTTCTATTATTTATATTTTTTATGCGTATGAGTTATCGTCAACCGGTCAGATAAGTTTTTTATTACCTTGGAATCGAAAATTCGTACCAAATATTAACTAAAATATATTTTTTCGTTGAAAACCCTACTTTTCCATGATTCTGTTGATATATGATTTATATAAATATTCCATATCCTATAGCATATAAGATGATGATGATGATATATAGTAGTGATAATGAGATAATATATATATTAATATAT
>JABUQX010126596.1:0-40397 GCA_015478945.1 Trachelipus rathkii | reverse complement strand
TAATATATATATATATATATTATATATATATATATATATTATATTTATATATATATATATTATATATATATATATATATTGTATATATATATATATATTATAATATATATATATAATATACTATATATATATAATATATAATAGATATATATATATAATATTATAATAATTATATATTATATATATATTATGTTAATATATATATAATTATATATATATATATATATATTAATTATATATATATATAGATAATATATAATATATAATATATTATATATATATATATATAATATATATATTATATATATATATAATATAATATTAATAATATATAATATATATTATATATTATATTTTATTATGTAAGCTGAACATGCTCATTTTGCTTTTAAGATTCAAAGTCAATTTCCATTCCATGTTGTTAAAAAATATACATTGTATAATGTATATTATGTACCTTATACAATGTAGGTTTTTTATTTTTTATACTAATATAATATATATATAATATATATATATATATATATATTATATATATAGATGATATATAATATGTATATATATGTAACATATATATATTATATATATGTATATATTATTTTTTTTCTTTTTATTCAAGTGGCCATGTTGAAGTATAAAATTTGATTATTGAATCCTTTTTTATTTGAATAATAAAAATAAATTTTTATAATAAAAAAAATTTAACTAAAATACACCATGAGCTGGTTTGAATGCACCCTAAAAATGTATTTGGAATTTGCCATGATGTCAAAGATTCTATTGTTATGACTTTTGATTTTTGACGACGGGCAAAACAGCCAGCCGTACTCTCTTTGAACATGAAAATGCAGAAAAGGGTGCAGACCTAAAATACACATTTTGGAGCCAGAACTATGTTTCTGGCATTTAAACAAATACATGGATAATTATAAAGGATTTAAAAATCAAATTTCCTCAGTGGTGCCCCTGAATAAAAAAGAAAATAATAGTAACAAATAACTAAAGTTTTATATTTTTATTTTTTACATAACCATTTCAATAAGTGGCCTAGGCTACCATACCTAGACCCAGGGTTGGGGATTTTTTGGATTTTTTGAGAAAAAAATCAATTTTTGATTTTTTGGATTTTTTGGATTTTTTGGATTTTTTGGATTTTTTGAGAATCGTGACGTCACGCGAAATATAATTTGTAAACAAACTTTTTTTTTAAGTTCGATTAAGTATTATTTTTAATCCTAGGCCCTATATCTGAGTTAAAATCTTAAAATAGGGCTTATAGTCTATGGCACAATGAAGCAGAAATACTAAAGAGGGTTATTTGTAATAATGATAATATATTACATCAGAAATAAAAGAAACATGTTTGAAACATGATCTTTTGTTGACATTTTTAAAGTGTAGAAATTTGAAACAGAGTAGCCTTGCTATGATATTATAATTCTAATTTTTTATTTCTATTGAAATTAAATCACTTAATATAAAAAAAAAAAAATTAAAATAAAATATATAAAAAAGCAAAAAATCAAAACAAGCAAAAAATCAACGATTTTTTGGAGCAAAAAATCAAGTGAAAAAATCAGTTGAAAAAATCAATTGATTTTTTCCGTGCCTTCCCTGCCTAGACCTGAAGATAAACAAGAGGCTTGGGACAACATCCCAGAATAAGGAGATATATTCAAATTAAAGGATCTTCTTTTCTAAAAAGGGTAAGCATTTCAAACTAAATTCATTTTAGCTGTTGGTGTAATTTAGTTTTATTGCCCTCCATATTTATTATGGCATGAAAGAATAGAGAATCTTACCTAAATTATTATTAATAACTAATTACCTAAAAGTTTACTATCTAAGTTCAAAAAAGGATTTAAGAGTCAAGTTTTAAATTTTGATATAATAATAATAATAATAATAATAATAATAATAATAATAATATAATAATAATAATAATAATAATAATAATAATAATAATAATAATAATAATAATAATAATAATAATAATAATAATAATAATAATAATAATAATAATAATAGAAACAGGAACCTAAAAAAGTCCCATCATTTCAGATGGTTCATTGGTTCCAAACCGGATAGTAAAATTGGTAATAGTTTCACAGAAGAGGAAAGAACATCAGCTACTCAAAGAGGACTTCTTTCCCCATATATTTTTAGTATATTTTTTTATGATTAAATAAAACCCCTATAAATAGTTGTAAAGTTTTTATAGTAAAAATTTTTAAAATCAACTATCTTTGAAAGATCCCTCTTTTTATTCTTTCTTCATATAATTTATGCATTCATAAAAATATTTTTTCTGTGAATGGCGCAGTCGACAGGATAACTTTCTCTTGAATTTCCTCTACAGCTGATATTCCCTCCTCATTCTGGTGTGTTTGGCCTTAAAAAAAAAAAATATTTGGCCTTGTGAAACCACATAGGCCTATTGAGACAAAAGTTATAGGTATTGAATATAAGAAAAAATAAGACAGTTTGAAGCCACATAGGGCTATCGAGACAAAAAATTAGAAGCCACATAGGCCTATCGAGACTGACAACATATTATAACAAAAAAATATACGGTACATAACTTATGTACTGTATAGTGTATAAAATAGATAAGTTGAAGCCACATAGGCCTATCGAGACTGACAATATATAAAAAATAAATAAATATATAAAATAAATAAATATATAAAATAAATAAATAAATAAAATATATATACTGTATATTTAGTAGGTATACTTATGTACTGTATAATAATACTGTGTATATTTATTATAAATATTACTACCTATTAAGCATATAAAAACAAAAAGATTATTTTTCAATATGGATGTAGTGGACCCAAATATAGAATTAAAATTTGTTGAAGAAATAATTAGTGACGGGGCAAGCCCAACCTCATTATTTCAACAAGTTTTATCTCTAGTCAAACAAAGAGGCACAAAAAGGGCCATTGTTACAAAATTGATAAATAAGATCACAGCTGATATAGATTTATACACTGATAATGAGTTAAAGGGTTTTATAAAATTTAAACAAATTAAAAGATTACAGGATCTGTGACAATTAAATAATAAATGTTACGCTGACTGTCAAGAATTCACATTTGAAAGCGCCGATAAAATTTGTGAAAAAGAATGAATTTACTATGTCTTCAACATCTCATTTATCATAAGTGAAATTTGAAAAGTATAAAATAAGATTTCTAAAATAAGAAGTATTGTATTATTCATATTGAAACTTGGTTTCTCTGGTTTAAAAGACCCGACTCCAGTTCCTGAATTATTTGATGGGAAAAGCCTTGAAGACTTTGATAGGTTTTATAAAAAACTTTGAGGGGAAATAATGGATAGGGGAATACAATAAGAACATTTTGTAGACCATTCTTGTCTAATGAAACAACTCAAAGGTCCCAGCTAAAATTTTAATACAAAAAAGCCCTTTGGCAGATATGGATTAATATTGGGCCAAAAAACTTATTAAAAAGTGCCTTCAGTAACAAGTCTTTACAACAAAATTGTTCAGTATTGAAAAACTTTTAAAATTAAAATTAACTAATGATTTTTACACCTGGATTAGTGAAGCTAAATTAATAGAAAGTCAAGTAGATAGCTTAAAAATAACTAGTAAGGTGATTTGTCAATACTTTTTGTGGAATAGTTTGCCAGAACAATATCAAACTCAATATATCAATATTACAAATAATACTTATCCAAATTTGGATGAAATTTTAAATAATGCATTTGAAGTTCATAATAGAATAGGTAAGAGTGGGTTAGTAAATACAAAAACAAATGCAAATACATACACTACTAAAACAACATCACAAGTTGAGAAAAAACAGTAGCTTTAGCTACTAATATTGATGTGAATCAAAAACAAAAAACAAATACTGAAACAACAAAAAGGGTGGGTTGTTCCATTTGTCAAACATTGCAAACAGCAGATTGTATGGACCATAAATTGTATAGTTGCCCAACTTTCAAAACACCTGAATCCAAATTGCAAAAAATTAAAGAATTAGGAGGTTGTATTAAATGTGGGTACTTAAATCATAAAATTGAAAACTGTAGGTTTAAATTTAATGCGAAATGTAGAAATTGTAATTCATGGCACTCCGCATTTTTATGTATTAAAAAACAAAGTGGACCTAATTCAACTCAAAAACCAAAAAACAATAAAAATAAAAATAATGCACAAGCAGAAACATCAACCAATGTTGTTGAACTAAATGTTACTCCTGTAGAAAATCCTTCTTCAGAACAAGTAGCAAATTGTTTATTATTAAGTTCCTTAAATGTAACAAGCAGTCAAAACATAACACTTCCTACTTTTACTACCACTTGTATAAATAAAAACAATAACAACCAAGACTTGCGGGTTTTATACGATTCTGGGTCTGAAATAAATTTTATATCACAAACAGTAGCACAAAAAATTAAATATAAAATTGTACAGTCTGAAATAATGCTTAATGTAAAGGGTTTCAATGAAAGCAAATATTACAAAACTTCTATTATAGAAGTTGATATAAAAATAAATAATAAAAATAACAGTATTGTTGCAGCTGTAGTCCCTTCAATACAAACCAGAGTGAATATACCTTCCCCTCAAATTGTAAAGGCATTTGAGGAACATAAAATACCTTTAGCTGATAAGCACTTAAGAAATAAGAATAATAGGGAAATCCATATACTATTAGGTGTGAATGGAGCCCACATAATACCAATAAATGCATGTTCATTTGGTTTAACAAACAACAGTTCATTGTTATATTACACTTCTTTAGGAATCTTATTAGCTGGGGACTTAAATAAATTAATAAAAAATTTGCCATATTTGAAGTATATAAAGAAATTTACAGAGCAGGCTGATTTGCTCGCAAAAAATGTCAAAATAGAAAATAAGATGGAATGACTAGAAATGGATTACTCTATCTCATCTTTAGCTCAAAATAATAATACTAGCATAGAATTGGATGATGATCTAGTAAATAAAAATTTAAATGATTTATTAAATTATGATAGTTTTGATTGTCCTAAAAAATTCTCAGAGCTAAACATAGAACTTATAAAACACTTAATTACAAATACACTTGTAGATATGGATACAGGTCGATTGATTATGCCTTGTTTATGGAATAATAAATTAATAATTTTTTTTGGCTAATTCTGTATTGAAATCAATACTTAAAAAAATATAAAAAAGAGCCTCTAAAATTAGAAGCGTATAATAATGTCATATTTGACCAACTTAACCAAGGTATCATTCAACCTGTTGAAATAAATACAGTAAAAAATAATAACAAAGTTTCATTTTTAGCTCATAATGCAGTGTTTAGAGATCATGTAGAAACGACAAAATGCAGAATTGTATATTTGTCGAACCTATGCGATAAAACCCAAAAAACTAATTTATCACATAATAATGTTAGCTTGCCAGGACCTAATTTAAATAATAGATTGGATATCGCATTAACACTACTTAGGTTCAATAACTACCTGCTGGTATTCGATTTGGAGAGGGCTTTTCACCAGATTAAATTGCCTTGGGAGGATACAGAAAAATTCCATTTTTTGTGGTTCAAAAATATAAAAGAAAATGATTTTAGTGTCGTTTCTTATAAATTAATGCGACTTCCGTTTGGTATTAGATGTAGCCCTTCCATTCTCATGGTAGCACTTTACATAATATTAATATTGCATGTTCATACTTGTGATGAGTTTGAATATGAACTTAGGAAGATTTTGTATAACCTGTCTTATATGGATAATTTAGGTTATTCTTCATCTTCTGAAAGTGAAATTATTCTTGCTTATCATAGGTCTCATGTAATATTTAACAATTATGGGTTCAATTTGCAACAATTTCATAGTAATTCACCAGAGTTTAAAAAATTAAATTATAGTGAGTTAGACAATAATAGTAATGTAGATGAGCCTATAAATAATCACGTAAAACTATTGGGAATGATGTGGAATACTTATAGTGATACCTTGTATAATAAAAATATAAATTGAAATGGATGCCCCAAAGCAAACACTTGAGACTATTTTAGTCTACTATAAATTGTCTATTTGACCACTAAATATTGGGCTTCCATTGGGAAGAAATAGAGCAAAATGATTTTTAACATAAACTTACAAGATAATGAAGATATAACTTGGGACAAAAAAATTAGATAGTAATTTACTAAAAGAATATAAAAATATTTGCTCACAATATAATAAAAGCAAAAAACCTGAATTAAAAAGATTTATTGGGGATTATGCTTCTTCATATAATATTATAGCATTTACTGATGCTAGTAAAGACATTTATGGTAGTGTCTTGTATTTACAAAATACAAATAGTAGTGAGCTGCATTTTTTGTGTGCAAAAAAATAAATTAATTTCAAACAAAAATAATAACAGATCTATTCCAGTTCTAGAGCTATTTGCTGTAAAATTTGGAGTTCAGTGTCTAATAGAAATGCTTGACAATTTAAACTAACAACCTTCACACCTTTTAAAAATAAATGAATTACATTTATATACTGATTCAATGGTAACATTGAATTGGATTATAAATAAAGTTCAAAAATTAAACAAAATAGAAAGAAAAGGAACCATTATAAATAATCAGCTGAATTTTATTGAAACTGCATGTGAAAAACACCCGATAACTTTTCATCATTGTGAAGGATCTCAGAATCCTAGTGATTACGTTACTCGATGTGTTTCATACAAGGTTTTGTTAAAAAATTCAACCTATTTGAATGGGCCTATATTAAACCACAATAATGAAAGGTTAAAAGTCACTGTTCCAAATCCCTTATATAATAATAATACAGATTTTAATATTTATAATATTCAAACTTTTTCTTTTGTACCCTTATTTAAATTAGATAGGTTTTCTTCTTTGAATAAACTATTTAAGGTTTCACACTATGTAAGAAAATTTATTCATAATTTAAAGCTTAAAGTACATGAGAAAAACCCCACTTTGTTTTCCAATTGTGACCCTAAGGCAATATGCTCATATGAAGAAAGTTGTAATGTCATTTTTAGGCAATATCAGCTAGAAAATTTTTCAGAAACATATCAATATTTAATAAACCCCCCAAAAAATAAAGAGACAAATTTGGTCACACAACTCAATCTTTTTCTTGATAAAAACAATATAATTAGAGTAAAAAGTAAATTTGCAAACTTAGATGCTGATTTTAATCAAAAAAATCCAATATTGTTGCATAAAAATCATTCACTAACTGACATAATAATTAAAGAATTACATGTAAAAATGAAACATGCAGGTGTATATAAACTTCTAGCTATAATAAGAAAGGAGTTTTATATTCCAACAGCATACTCAGTAGTTAAGAAAAACATTAAAGACTGCATAAAATGTAAATTAATGTATGGCAGAACCATAAAAATTAATCAGAACCATTACAAAGATTATAGGATAAATCCATCTCAAATTCCATTTAGAGAAATATTCATTGACCACATTGGGCCATTTAATATAAAGATAAATAATGTAGTAGAGAAGATTTACATATTAATTATAACTTGCACATATACTAGAGCTGTAAACCTTGTTCTATGTAAAAATGTAGATAATAAATGCTTTATTTCTGCTTTTCAATTTCATGTGTTTGACTTTGGATTTCCACAACTTATAATTAGTGATCAGGGAAGTAGTATAATAAGCTCAGTGCAAATTATTAAAGATTTTCTTGATGATGTAGATGTTAAAAATTATTTAACTCTCCATAACATAAAAGTTTTGGAGTTTTCACCATACCCTGGTAAAGCTAGTTTTCTAGGAGGTTTAGTTGAATCTTTAGTCAAACAGGTGAAAAATATAATATACAGTGCTATAGGAAAAAATATATTAGAGCAGGATGAGTTTTCTTTATTAGTTAGGGAAACAAATATGCTTATAAATAAAAGGCCGGTAGCAGTTAAGCCAATATAAGAAACCCTGAGTGGATTCCAAATATCCCATTTGGCAAATAACACCGGAAGATATTGCTGAAAGGATCATGAGGTGCCAGCCCATGGATTGTTTCTTCCATATCATTTCATGATTGTATAGATCATTCAGATAGCTGGATTGTCTCCTTGTGGAACCTGATCAGGATCAGTTATATTTGACTTTTCAAAAATACAGAAAAGTTAAATCTAATTTGAATGATTTGTACTATGATGAATTCTTAGCAAACTTACAATATCTTGCCACTAACCAGCAAGATAAATATAAAAATAAAAACCACACTTCACTGGGAGTTGGAGATGTTGTTGCTGTAAAAGAAAAATTTACTAAACCATACTTTTATAGCAATGGGAACAGTACAAGAAATAAAAAATAATGATTTAGGAGAAACTGTTTCTGTAAAAATTAAAAAACCTAACCAAGAAATTATAACCCGACACACATCAGATATTATATTATTAATAAAAAAAACATACCAAATTTCATGAAAATCTGCCAGAAACAGTTTCCACCCCTAATGATAAGAACAATGATGCTGACAGCAGGGTAAAAAGGAAAGCTGCAGTTCAATGTAGAGAGCTACATAAAAAGCTCATAAATCAAGGGCAACTTTAGTATCTCCAGCAGTGGGTATCTAATGGGTATCTGTGTCCTTCTGTAATAGAGACATTGATTTACATTTGAAATAACAATGTAAAGTGAATTTGTTATCATGTTTGCTTTGCATGCTTTTCAAATGGGTGTCTGTGTCCTTCTGTAATAGAGACATTGATATGCATTTGAAATAACAATGTAAAGTAAAATTTGTTATCAAATTTACTTTGCATACTTTTCAAAATTAAATTCATTTAGAATTTAATTTTGGCCTCCTCCCAGTGTTAAAAAATATACATTGTATAATGTATATCATGTAAGTTGTTACAAAGTTAACATTCCATTTTTTTATATACTGGTATTATATTTAATATATATATATAATTTATATATATATATTATATATAATATTATATATATATATATATATATATATATAATATAATATATTATATATTATATAAATATATATTTATTTTTTTTAATAATATATATATATTATATACTATATATATATATATATATTATTCTTTTTTTTTCTTTTTTATTCAAGTGGCCATATTGAAGTGTGAAATTTGATTTTTGAATCCTTATTTGAATAATAAAAATAAATTTTTTAATAAAAAAAAATTAACTAAAATACAACATGAGCTTGGTTTGAATGCACCCTAAAAATGTATTTGGAATTTGCCATGACGTCAAAGATTCTATTGTTATGACTTTTGATTTTTTGACGAATAGCAAAAGCCCCAAGCCCTAATCTCTTGCAACATTGAGCAATGAGAAAAAGGGTGCAGACCTAAAATACACATTTTGGAGCCAGAACTATGTTTCTGGTTCTGCCACAACTGGCATTTAAACAAATACATGGATAATTATAAAGGATTTAAAAATCAAATTTCCTCAGTGGTGCCACTGAATAAAAAAGAAAATAATAGTAACAAATAACTAAAGTTTTATATTTTTATTTTTTACATAACCATTTCAATAAGTGGCCTAGGCTACCATACCTAGACCTGAAGATAAACAAGAGGCTTGGGACAACACCCCAGAATAAGGAGATATATTCAAATTAAAGGATCTTCTTTTCTAAAAAGGGTAAGCATTTCAAACTAAATTCATTTTAGCTGTTGGTGTAATTTAGTTTTATTGCCCTCCATATTTATTATGGCATGAAAGAATAGAGAATCTTACCTAAATTATTATTAATAACTAATTACCTAAAAGTTTACTATCTAAGTTCAAAAAAGGATTTAAGAGTCAAGTTTTAAATTTTGATATAATAATAATAATAATAATAATAATAATAATAATAATAATAATAATAATAAAATAATAATAATAATAATAATAATAATAATAATAATAATAATAATAATAATAATAATAATAATAATAATAATAATAATAATAATAATAATAATAATAATAATAGAAACAGGAACCTAAAAAAGTCCCATCATTTCAGATGGTTCATTGGTTCCAAACCGGATAGTAAAATTGGTAATAGTTTCACAGAAGAGGAAAGAACATCAGCTACTCAAAGAGGACTTCTTTCCCCATATATTTTTAGTATATTTTTTTATGATTAAATAAAACCCCTATAAATAGTTGTAAAGTTTTTATAGTAAAAAATTTTAAAATCAACTATCTTTGAAAGATCCCTCTTTTTATTCTTTCTTCATATAATTATGCATTCATATATTTTTTCTGTGAACATGTATAGTATCCTCCCTGGGGGCATATTCTAGTGAAAGACTCTCCAAAAGGTGTATATGTATATACAGAACTCGTTATATATTATATATATATATATATATATATTTATATAATATATATTATATAATGATATAGATATATATATATATATATATATATATATATATATATATATTATATATATATATATATAATATTCAATATATTTTTTAATTTACTGTTATGAAAATAATAATGAATGGAATAGTAATTGGAAGTGATTAAAAGCGATATCGTTGTGTAAACGCAGGGCATCTGATAGTTATTATTTATTACAATTAACACTCGCATAATATTTTTTATTTTATTATTATTATTATTATATTATTTCTCATTTTAGAATTTTCTCTTTGTTTTCGATTTAGAATTATTAGAATTGTCAGAATTATAGGTAAGTTTCTCAATTGTTTCAATAAAGTTCGGAATGAAAAGATTATGCAACCAAAACTATATTGTAAATGCAAAAGGTCATTTTTGTATATATTTTGAAGCCAAAAGATTTAGTATTTCTCTTATTTAATTAGTTTTGGTTTAAAACAGAGGAGCTCATTTTTTAAATTATGAATTGTTCATTTGTATTGAAGTCTTGTGAATTTTATTTTATTTTTTATCCTCACCCTAAAATTAAAAGCCTCATCCCTTTTCGGATGTGTAATTAGAATGAGAACAAAATATTAATATATATTTATCTTGTCTAATTTGATATTGATTCTTAGTGGTATCAAAAAGGATCTAGATGTATTACGCTGGTTATAAAACGTTAAGTATTCATTTGAGGGGCGATTTTATCCTAACATTCTTATTGAGATCAGCTGTGTGTGGTTATTATGTATGTGGCATATCATTCTTTTGCAATATTCATCAGCCTTACTGTTAGATAAGCAGGGTTTGGAGTCGGAAAGTCGCGGAGTCGGGAAGAGTCGGTAGTTTTGAAGAGAGTGGAGTCGGAAAAGTCGGAGTCGGAGTCGGCATTTTGAAAAGTGGAAGTGGGAGTCGGCCAATTTTTGAAAAAGGGTGGAGTGAGTCGGGAGTCGGTAATTGTCAAAGAGGGTGGAGTCGGGAGTCAAAGTCGCGATAATTTTTCAAAAGGGGGGAGTACGGAGTCGCGATCAGGTAATTTTCAAGAGGTCCGGAGTTTGGAGTCGGTAATTGTTCAAGAGGGGTGGAGTCGGAGTCAGAAAAAATTTTGAAACCGATTCCACAAACCCTAGGTTAGCAGTTAGCCTGTACTTATTATAGGTGTCTCTGTGGTAAATTTATTTGTTTTAGTTATTGTAATCTTGGTCCAAGTGGTTTTAAAGAAATTGCTCAAAATGTTTTTATAAATGTCGATATTATGGTTTTAAATTATTTTATATTGTTTGAAATAAGGTGTAAATTTTATTGTAATCGTTTAATGATTTCGAAAGTTGTTCGCATGCTAATCTCCACCTGTGACGGTATAGTAAGCTACATTGTCTAATGCTTTGGCTATTATCACATGCTATTGTTCACCATGTTAAAGTAAAGTATTAATTCTTTGATAATTTTTTGAACTCTTGATATTTAATTATTTAATTAAAATAAATTTATTTATTTATTTTAAAGTATTTGTATTATTTATTAGTAATATTTTTTGATAATTTTCTGCTTGGGTAATGTTCTGTATTAAACTAATGGGGAAAGATTGGGATCGGGACCTTTAGTGTCTTAATTTGTCTTTGCATATACTTTTGGTAAATATTTAATTCTCAGACGTTAAATTTATGTAATTTATTTATTTAAGTCTGTTATTTTTTTTTTTTTTTTTTTGGTGTCTCTTCATTGATATTTCTTATCGTCTTGTAAATATAAGAATATATCAGAGATTGGATTAGTAATCAGCAAGTTGCTTAACCATTTCATTGCATTTCTCAGGGATGGCAAGGAAAAAATTCAATTGAATTTTTTTCAACTGAATTTTTTCAATCGTTGAATTTTTTTGCCTCCAAAAATCATGGATTTTTGCTTTTTTTTTAATTTTTGCTTTTATATTATATATATATTATATATATATATATATTATATTTTATTTATTTTATATATTTAATGATATATTATATATATATATATATATATATATATATATATATATATATATATATTTAATATATTATATATATATATATAATTATAATATATATAATTTATATATTTATTATTATATTATTTATTTATTTTTATTTTTAAATTTAAGTGATTTAATTTCAATAGAAATAAAAAATTAGAATAATAATATGATAGCAAGGCTACTCTGTTTCAAATTTCTACACTTTAAAAATGTCAACAGTAGTTATGGTGCCACATGCGAGACCCACTTTTTTCTATATAAATGAATAGAGATATATTAGGCTTGAATTGATAGCCCGAAGGGCTATCAATTCGACAAACAGACCAAAACCGAAGGTTTGTCTGTGTTTGTTAGTATTTAATTTTATTACGATTGTATTTACATATTGTACACAATTTATTATTATTATTATTATTATTATTATTATTATTAGTTCGAAGAAATTGAGATCACGGAGTGATCTCAATTTCGAGCCGACTGTGGCTCCGACTCCGGCTCCGACTCTGACTCTGACTCCGGCTCCGACTCCGGCTTCCGACTCCGGCTCAGCTTCTAAAATTTTTTTTATTATTAATTATATTATATTATTATAATTATTATATTATTTTATTATTATTATTATTATTATTATTATTCATTATTATTATTTATTATTATTATTATTATTTGTTGTTATTATTTCACCGTGGTTTCTTCTTCGCATCCGGCTCTGAGTCCAAATATATATCTACATGGGTTAGGTTTATCGTATCGTATCTGTTTAAAATTTGGAGGGGTGTTAGATGGGGAGGTAACCTTGCTGTATACGAAGTTACAACCCTCTGGGTCCCCGAAGGGGGGACCCCACCCCCCTTTAAAAATCGAAGTGTTTTCGTAATTGGCTGAAATTTGTGAGAAGACGCAGATTTCGAATCCTTCCGGTTCTTCTCCGTCCACTGACATGGAGATTTGGGCTCCGGCTCCGGGTGCTGGAGGGGCGGCCGTGGCTTGTTAATAAACAGTAAAATGTAAAATGTTTATGTTCTTTATATAAGTTATCGAGGTCGTAGATCTCGAATATTAGGGTTATAAGTCCGTATAGGGTGTCTAGGACCCCCTATTAGGGGGGGTCTCGACTTGAAAAAGAGCACAGAGTGTAAAAAACAAAGGAGGAATGAAGAAGGATGAAGAAGAATAAAGAAAGAAAGAATGAAAGGAATGACTCAGAGGGGTAGGAGTTGACAGCTGCACTGGGCTGGATCCGGGCAGTGCTGTTGCTGGTTTAGTAAATATTGTATTAAATATACAATATTTGTGTTTAAAATTATATGTTTAAAGATGTGGATCTCACTAAGGTGTGGAGACTTCCCTCTATTGAGCAAGAAATGGTAGCGTCATCAGGCTCCTGGTCGATGCGGGGTGCGCGCCCGCAGGCGCGCCAGCCGTGCAATCCGCCGCGAAACCGGCGCGAGCGCGCGCCGCAGGCGCGCCCGCCGGCGCGATCCGACGCGTGTTGCGCGCTCCGCAGGCGCGCCCGCCGCGCGAACCACCCGGGAGGGGCTCGTGCGCGCGCCCCCTCGCATCCCGCATGTTACGATCCGGTACGAGAATGCAAATGTGTTCTGGTTTCAGAAATTATTATTTTTATTTTAATATAATTTTTTTGTTTTACTATAAAAAATTTATTTTTTCATGTTTATAACAAAAAACTTACATTTTTTACATACCCTAAATCAGTAAATCAGTAAAATCAAACCATCATCCAACCACCCTTCTGTCCAATCATGATCTATTGATCTATTGATCATTGGATCTATTGATCTATTGATCTATGATTCAAGTCATATTTTTATAAAATTGTTATGTTTTACATACCCCTAAATCAGGGTAAATCAGTAAAATCAAAACCCACCATCCACCCCTACCCTCTGACCAGTTGTGATCCATTGAATCTATTGATCTATTGATCTATTGATTAAGGTCAAATTTTTACTAAAAATTGTACGTTTTACATACCTAAATCAGTAAATCAAGTAATCAAACCACCATCCAAACCTACCCTTCCTGTCCATCATGATCATATTGATCTAATTGATCTATTGATCTTTGATTCTATTGATCTATTGATTAAGGTCCCAAATTTTTTTACTAAAATTGTAACGTTTTAAAGACGCCCCTTAAAGCATAAGATCATTTAAATCAACCACGCACCTACCCTTCCTGACCAGGTTGTGATCCATTTGATCTATTGATCTATTGATCTATTGATTATTGACTATTGATTAAGGTCAATTTTTTACCTAAAATTTCATGTTTTACATACCCTAAAGCAGTAAATCATTAATCAAGCACCCAACCTACCCTCCTGACAGTTGTGATCCATCTGATTATTGATTATTGATCATTGATCTACTTGATCTATTGATCTATTGATTAAGGCAAAATTTTTTACTAAAATTGGTCATGTTTTACATACCCTAAAGCAAGTAAGATCATTAAATGCAAACCACCATTCCAACCGCCCTCGACCAGTTGTCAGCTATTGTATCTATTGATCTATGTGATCTATTGATCTATTGATCTATTGATAAGGTCAAATTTTTATTTAGTATAAATAAGTTCTTTGGATAAAAACAGGAAAAGAAAACAAGTTGGTTTATTTTAAAAAGCCTTTATAACATAAGTGCAACCTTTTCTTATTCATTAGTGTTCAGGGGTCAATCTAGAATGGAACGTTGGTAAATTTATGTTCCGGACACCTGCTACATGTCTTGTGTCTGGTCCTACAGGGTGTGGGAAAACCTTTCTGTTATTAAACATTTTAAAAGAGGTCGAGATTTTCGAACAGCAACCTGTTAAAATCATATGGTGTTACAGTGTTTACCAAAAAAAGTTTAAAGATTACAAAAATGTAATCAAATTTCACGAAGGGTTATATGACATAAAAGCTCTTCAATGTTTACCCGGGCATAAAATTATAATCCTTGATGATTTGATGCATAAATTGAATGAGAATATAGCAGAAACTTTCACAGTTTACTCTCATCATTTAAACATCACAGTATCTTTTTATAAGCAGAATATCTTTCATCAGAATAAGTATTTGCGTGATGTGTCTTTAAACACACAGTATTTAATCTTGTTCGGGCAAAGAAGGGATATGAGTCAGGTTAATGTTGTGGCTACCCAAATGTTC
Source organism: Trachelipus rathkii (assembly GCA_015478945.1). NCBI lineage: Eukaryota > Metazoa > Arthropoda > Malacostraca > Isopoda > Trachelipodidae > Trachelipus > Trachelipus rathkii. Next base: position 24,802 of record JABUQX010126596.1, on the reverse strand, counting down.
CCCTAAACTCAACGTTAAAGGAGTTCTTAAAAGTTATATAAAGAAGTTTACAGTCTATACCTCATGTTATTTATATGTGAGGCTTCATCCTAAGACACGCATAGAGTGTTACTGCGTACAAATATCTTGCCTAACGAGATTGAGACAGTATTACATACCTTGGGGAAAAAAAATAATTAATTTGAGTGATTTAGAGCAGAGTATTTACCTCTATGAGAAAAATTTAAAACCACTGAAACCTTCTGAAAAAACGTTAAATGATCTGTGTGAAGATGAAAAATTCATACAATGTATTATAGCAGAAGTATGCCTAAATCTTATAAAAGGAAATGTTCCTTTAACAGACCTCAGAAGGTAAAGCTACGTCGTTATAAAAACATCATTAAAAAACTTGCGGGTACCGTACAGAAAACTTAAAAATAAAAGGAAAGCTAGATACAGAAAGGGGGGAGGTGTGTTTCGCTACCTTTACTCTTTTCCGTTATAGCTCCTTTGATAACCAAGTGGCTTTGCTTCAATGATGAAGAAGGTAGTGGTTTTACCTTACAGCGATTATGAGAAGATGAAATATAACACAGGAACCCATTCCTCTACAACCAACAGACAAACAACAACAACAACAACAACAACAACAACAACAACAACAACAACAACAACAACAACTGCAACAACAACTACAACAACAGCATGAACAACAAGAACAACAACAACAACAACAGCATCAATTCGAACAACCTCAATCAAACCTTCAACTACATCAGGATAGCTATAACCCACGTCAACCGTTGATTCAACAGCAGCCCATGAGTTTATATGATCCTCAAGTTGTGCAGCTAAATAATTACGAGAAGGAACTGTATCAAATATTAAACTCTGATGTTAACATTCATGAAAAAAGAATCCTATATCAAAATGCTATACAAAAATTAGTAGATCTAAAAGTTTTATTAAAATCCCCCAAGGAAGATTCAGCTCTAGTAGCAGATACTAAGCCTATGGTGAAAAGAGAAGACAATTTTAAACATGTACTCAAGGAAAGCTTGCCAATGAGGAGTAAGAAAACGGGTATAGCTCTATATAATATTTTAAAAGATCAGATTACATGGAACGAACTCGGTCAAATCATTATTGAAGGGGAAACAATACCTGGCTCGAATATTGTTGACTTGATATCCGATCTCTCGCGTGATTGGAAGAAGACTCCTGTACAGGATGGAACAGGATCAAACAAGAACTTTAGACTATTAATTTTCCGAGAACTTTAATCCTGAATAAACAAAGATTATAGCGGATTGTGATAATATTCCGGATTGTCTCCTAGACCTGATGCAAGTCCCTCTGGTACTTCTTTTGCATCGGGCAGATTAAAGTTGTTAAGTAGAAGTACATTACGTTCAAGTGTAGGAAGAATAGGAAAAAAACCACACCTCGCTTCAAAATGGGATTTAGTTCATTAATTTTTATAGACTGTATGATTGTAATTTAAAAAATTATACATATTTAACCTATGTATAGATATTTGTATACATTTGCTATGTTTTTAGACTTGTAATTTAATAAAATAGTTAATATATTTTTAATTAAAAAATAAAATGTTTTCATATATACATTTTTGGTTTTTAAAAACCTTTCAGTATAAATGAATATAATTTTTATTTTAAGGGCAAGATCCATTTTGGAGCTTGGGGCTGGCCCCCATTTTAGCCCCCACCTAGAAATGGACATAAAATTCGGAATTTCGCCGATTTTGACTATATAAACACCAAAATGTAGCTTTTTTTGCCCTATAAAACGTTGTTTTCGCGTGTTTTTCTGTGACTGTAGTCATTCTTTCAGGAATTTTCAAATTTTTGCAAAAGTCATTTCATTCATGTTTCTGACATTTTTGGAGGCAACTTCCAGAATTTTTTACCAAAATGGACTTCAACTGAAATATGCATAGATAGAGTCCATTATCTAAAAAGCTACAGAAGTACATTTTTAATTTTTGAGTTTTCTGCTCCGCCCCCACCAATTTCCAAACCCGTTTTTTTTTAATTTCTAAAGGTTAAATTTAGGAAAATTTTTTTTGTTCTGCGAAGTGCGATTGAAATTTGCAAGGGGCTTATGTCAGTCGGGGAGGTGCACATTTTTTTACTTAGATTATTTCTTTGTATATGAATTTAGTTTTTGATTGTTCTTGGAACAATTTTCCAAAAAAAAAAAAAATTTTCAAAAATTTTTAAAAAATTTCTTTTGAGTATCCACAAAAATTATCTAAGTTAAAAATGATGGCACTCTTTCCCGACTACATTGCCTGAAATTTAAGTATTTTCGTTCCAGAAAAAAATATATCGCAATTTTTGATATCAAAATTCAAAAAAAAAAAAAATGGGTTTGGAAATTGGTGGACGCTGAGCACAAAACTCAAAAAATCGAAAAAGTACTTCTGTACTTTTTTAAATAATGGACCTATCTATGCATATTTCAAGTTTGAAGTCATTTTGTAAAAAATTCTGGAAGTTGCGTTCGAAGAATGTCAGCAGAAACATGATCTTCATGAATTTTGAAAAAATTGAAAATTCTGATAAAAGAATGACTACAGTCACAAGAAAAACACCGAAATCAACGTTTTAGAGACGGGCAAAAAAAGCTTACTTCTGGGTGTTTATATAGTCAAAATCGGCTGAAAATTCCGAATTTTATGGTCCATTTTTAGGTGGGTTGAAACTGGGAGCCCGTCCAGGCAAAAAATTGGAGTTCTTGCCCTTAATGTGATTGTGAGTCATGGGAGGCTAAGGAAGCGGTCGATAAATATTACTTTGATGTGAAGCAGCCATACAGTTACGGGGGTTTTTCAAGGTTTGCTTCAAAGTTTCCTCAAATTAGTAAAAAAGAATTGAAAAAATATTTAGAAGGTGAGGATGCTTTTACCCTTCATAAACCTTTACGAAAAAAATTTTCCTACACGGAAAACTATAGCTCCATATTTAGATAGCGTATGGCAACTAGATTTGACCGATATGATAAAATATAAATCTTACAATGAAGGGTATCACTATATTCTTTTTGTGATAGATGTATATTCCAGATACTTATGGTTAAGGGTTTTAAAAGATAAAAAATCAAAGACTGTTGCTACAGCAGTCAGAGAAATTATAAATAAGGATGACAGATATCCCAAAATGATATGGACAGATAAGGGTTCAGAATTTTTAGGTAAAGAGTTTCAAGAACTAGTTACAGAGTACGACATAGGGTATTACAACACATTTTCAGTTAATAAAGCCGCAATAGTTGAAAGAGTACAAAGAACTATAAAAGAAAGAATGCATAGGTATTTCACGAAGATGAATACATTTAAATATATAGATATACTACAGGACTTGGCTTACTCTTATAACCGGTCTCATCATAGAACACTTAAGAATACCCCTATAGAGATGGTAAAGACAAAACCGTATGTACCTATCAACCCAAAGGGAAAAATAAAAGATAACACAGGCATTAAAGTAGGAGATTATGTAAGAGTATCCAGGACTGGATGAAAATTGTCAGAAAGGGTATGAAGCCGGATGCGTTCGAGAGAGGGTTCTTTAAAGTAGACCAGTATCAGAGAATTCCTAGAGACAGAGTTTAAAATTATACATATCTTGAGGGATTTAACGGAGAAAAAAGTAAAAGGCGGATGTCTAATAAACAAGAAATACAGGAAAATACAATTTGATCCTAAGAGTCATGGAGTATAAAATAGAAAAAATATTAGGATCTAAGGAAAAGGTAAAAAAGTAAACAGTTATCTTGTCAAATGGTGGGCTACCAATGAGGTTTTACAGTTAAAATAAATGGCGAGTGAAATTAGGAAACATGATCAGTTACTTTGTGAACATGGAGAGTGAAGATCATTTCTATTTAGACGCTGCCCTCATCGGCTTCTATGGATCTACATCCGGAAAATAAAATATCAGACTTTACACAGAGTTATTGAACCCTATAACTTTCGATAGAGAACGGTATGAAGCAGGATTAAGTGAAATAATTCTCATGTTGGTTATAGAGAATATACCTGGTACAAATTTGAGCTGTTTACCATATTAGAATGTTGATAATGGAAAAATGTATTAAAAAGTAAACGCTAGACGGCAACCCTCAACGGCAGAATGAAATATTTCTTACGAAAATTATTCAATCAAACAAATGGTCTCTATAAATCGATGACCGAGGTGTTCATAGACTTAAACAAAAAATTTGAAGCAAGTGAATTATGTAAAGATTTAGTGTTTCTTGTTAATAAACCCGTTAACGAAGATAACGTGTTAATCACATTAAAATCTCATAAGGATGTGAACCTGAAAGATTTAAGTTTATTTATTTTCCGCCCTTCAGTTTGGTTTCGTAATTGTTGTTACTCACATATATACAAAATATCGCGAAATAATAAACCACCTCTAAAGGCTCTAATGCACTATATACCAACGATGGAAGAGTATGTCACAAAAAATGACACCGTGACTTCATTACATTTTGTATGCATGCCTTCTATGTTTCAAGATCCTGGTATGGCCTATGTTTATACAGATATTATAAGACCATCAGTACGTAGGAATACTAAAGCATCTTTTGTTAAGAGTAAGTGCATTTTTCCTAAAGGAAAAGAGTTATAGTTTTTCCCTAATGTCACTACTTACCATTGGAGTAAGACCAACTGAGTTCGATTCGTATTATTTATATAAGAGGATGTAGAAGGTTAAGCCAACCCATTCCGACTGGAACAGCATGTTGTAAAGTACACATTAGAAAGGAAGCTCCGTTAAATAATGAATAATGGAAAGAGAGAACGCCGTACTTCAGGGGTTCAAGAATGCAGAGGGGGTATGGTTTAGGTGGATTTTTTTGCTTCGTTGTTCAGACGTGCTATCCCTTTGTTTAAATCAGGAGGTAAAATATCTTGCTAAAAAAGAAACAGCGTAGGACAGGTTTATACGATACTTCAGGATTATCATGGGAGGTGTCGACCGCTGAACAGCTGGTACAAAACGTACGCATTTAGTCGATGCTTCTGATGAAATGTTAATGATGTTAAACGAAAAATACGACGTAAGATGACTGGTCAAGGTGTAGGTCATCGTAAAAAACCTATAAAGAGGAATAGGAAAGGACCATTAAAGAAAAAGTGCATTGATGTGTTTGCCCTTTAATAATGATGCTGAACCACTATTATTTTACATAAACAGTGGCAACCTGTAACTATTTTGTATAAAGAATGTTTAAACAGATCTCTCATCATTATACGGCCAGTGATTGTACAGCAACAGATGGCATTCCTCCATCCCTCCAGCCCAGACTGTTGTAAAGAGTGAATTGGATCTCTTTCTTGTAACCCTACACAGATCGAGTGTGAGTGAATTCAGCTTTTTACGTAAATCCGTTCACTCAATACACAAATACAGAGTACCTCTTATTTCAGATATGTCCCTGGTACTTCATGAACCAATTCTTGACCCTTCGAAATGTGTTTTTATATCTGGAAGACCAAGTATAGTTAAACGAAGATGTTCAAGATCTCAAGGAACCGATCACATAAGTATCCACCGAAACAACATTTCCTGTATACGTGGTTTTTTAACAACTTGAGGTATTTTAAACAAAACATCTTAGGAGCCTCAGCAAGCAGTTACCCTGTTATCGAAGTTATATTGAAAACTTTACTAAATTATTCTCAAGATGCGAAGGAGTCTCATTTACAATCATGTGGATATTACAATTTAAAAGATGTAGAGAACCACAGAACCCATGCTGGTAAATCTAAAAATAACACCTATGAATATTATGGACGTGTAAATGTTGATATATTTCTCAGGAAGACTTATTCTTACCATCTGTGGATACGCGTTATTAGGTTAACTAGATCACACCTGAATTTGCTCTATGTTAAAAAGAATGCCTCTTTTAGCAACAAACTACGAAGCCAAAACCTATCTTTAAATTACTGGATGGCATATCTTTATGTACGTAAAGTGAAATTATCTCCCAATTAAACAAATGGAAATAGAGAAATCTCTTTTGATCGATACAGCGAAAAATCCAATCAAGAGAATTGAACTAAAATTTTTTAACCTTTACCCAAGGGGTATCGAGCATTTAATATACCTTACATAGTCCAATGGAGTTACCTCAGAAGGTAATAATAGGAATTGTAGAACACGACGCATATTCTGGAAACTATGGAAAGTCACCCTTTAAATTTACCCATTTCGGACTTAGAGGGATCAGTTTACATGTGAATGGGCAACCTTACGGTCGTGATTATGAGATGATATATGAAGACTCACATTCTCAATGCTCACGGCCTTTTTACGATTTGTTTGCCAATACGGTATCATGCAGCGATAACGGTACGGGTGTTGATCTCAAGAATTATGCTGAAAACAGTAATTTATATGCATATGATCTCACTGCTGATCTTTCAGCTTGTAATGCTTATCATCTCAATATCCTAAGAAAAGGTACTTTAGGATTGAGTCTTAAATTTGGACAAAGTTTGACCATCCTCAATCTCAGTTCTGGTGTATCTGGAGCATCCTCAAATCATCGAAGATTGACAGAACACGAAATATAATCTTGAATTTATTAATGAATGAATGAAGAAAAAATATTAAATGCCTTTACGAAAACGAAAGAAGATTTTTAAGGCGTATTTCGCATGTAATGAACGCTGTTCTGTGTGAAATTGGATACCGACTTGGTCTTATCTTCAACCTTCTCCCCGGATGTTTCAAGCAATGACATTTGGATAGCGTGTATACGAATAAAAATAATGTTGTTTATTTCCTTGACTCTCTGCATTTAGATTTAATGTTTAGTAATCATTATGTAGCATCTTTTTTAAATATAATAATGTTCAATATGTTAAGAACTTATGTTTTCCTGTACAACCTATCAGGTCTAATTTATGCGGTGTATATTGTAATTATTTCATTATATGTTTTTTAAAGTAATTTTTCTTTTAATTTAAAATTTTAATATATTTGATGCTAAAAATTATATGTTAACGATTATGTAGTTTGCTTTTATGTATAAAGGTTTAAAATAAAAACTTGTTTTCTTTTTCACTGTTTTATTATCCCAAGAACTTTTTACTAACTAAAATAAAAATTTGACCTATCAAATAGATCAATAGATCAATAGCATCAATAGATCATAGATGACAGACTGGTCAGGAGGGCGGTTGGATGGTGATTTGATGATTTATGCTTGTAGGGTATGTAAACATGACAATTTTAGTAAAAAATTTGACCTTAGATCAATAGATCAATAGATCAAATAGACAATAGATCAATAGGTCAAAGATCAATGGAGTCACAAACTGGTCAGGAGGTAGGTTGCTGGTGGCTTGATTAATGATTTACTGCTTTAGGGTTATTAAAAACATGCCAATTTTAGTAAAAAATTTGACCTTAAATCAATAGAATCAATAGATCAATAGATCAAATAGAATCAATAGATCAATGGATCACAACTGGTCAGATGGTAGGTTGGGTGGCTTGATTTAATGATTTACTGCTTTAGGGTATGTAAAATACAAATTTTAGTAAAAAAAATATGACCTTAATCAATAGGTCAATAGATCAATAATTCAATAGATCAATAGATCAATAGATCATGATGGACAGATATGCAGGTTGAATGGTGTTTTTGATTACTGATTTACTGATTTACTGATTTAGGGTAGTAAAACGTTACAATTTAGTAAAAATTGTTGACCTTAAATCAATAGATCAATAGGATCAATAGATCAATGGATCACAACTGGTCAGGAGGGTAGGTGATGGTGTTTGATTAAACTGATTTACTGATTAGGTATGGTAAAACGTACATTTTAGTAAAAAATTTGACCTTAATCAATAGATCAATAGATCAATAGATCAATAGAATTCAATAGATCAATAGATCATGATGGGACAGAAGCGGTGGTTGTGATGATGCTATGATTTACTGAATTTAGCTGATTAGGGTATGTAAAAATGTAAGTTTTTTGTTATAAAACATGAAAAGATTAAATTTTTGTTTTAGTAAAAACAAAAAATATTGAAAATAAAAAAAATAATAAATTCTGAAAACAGAACACGTTCTGCATTCTCGTACCGGATCGTACATGCGGGATGCGAGGGGGCGCGCGCACGCGCCCTCCCGCGGTGGTTCGCGCCGGCGGGCGCGCCTGCGGGCGCGCACACGCGTCGGACGCGCCGGCGGGCGCGCCTGCGGGCGCACGCGCTGGCCCGGTTTTCGCGGCGGATTGCACTGGGCTTGCGCGCCTTGCGGGCGCCGCCCCCGCATCCGACCAGGGAGCCTGATACCGCTTTACCTTCTTGCTCAGTTGAGGGAGTCTCAAACACCTTAGTTGAGATCTACATCCTTTAAACATATATTTTAACACAAATATTGTATTATTACAAATATGTACTATCCCAGACAGCACTGCCCGGAGCCAGCACCGGTGCAGCTGTTAACTCCTACTCCTCTGAGTCAAATTCCTTCTCCATTCTTTCCTTTCTTTATTCTTCTTTCATCCTTCTTCATTCCTCCTTTGTTTTTTACACTCGGGCTCTTTTTCAATCCGAACCCCCTAATGGGGGGTCCTAGACAACCTATACGGACTTATAACCATCATATTCGGGATCTACGGCCTCGATAACCTATATAAAGACATCAACATTGGTTTGTTATACGACTGTTTATTAACTAAGCACCGCAAGTGGGCTCCAGCACGGAGCCGGAGCCAACTCCACAGATTCACATATCAAATATTTCTAGAAATTCAACTCTGAGTCCTCTCCCAAATGTCAGCCAATTACGAACACTTCGATTTTTAAAGGGGGGTGGGGTCCCCTTCGGGGACCCAGAGGGTTGTAACTTCGTATACCAAGTTACCTCCCCATGATCTAACACCCCTCCAAATTTTAACCCCATGGAGATACCCTAAACCATGTTAGATATATATCTGGACTCCAGAGCCGGAATGCGGGAACGAAAGAAACCACGGTGGAAATAATAACAAAATAATAATAATAATAATAAATAATAATAATAATAATAATATAATATAAATGAATTCAATAATAATAATAATATAATAATAATAATAATAATAATAATAATAAAAAAACTTTTAGAAGCTGAGCCGGAGTCGGAAGGCCGGAGTCGGAGCCGGAGTCAGAGTCAGAAGGGTCGGGAGCCGGGAAAGACAGGCGGAAGCCACATCGGCCGAATTGAGACACTCCGTGATCTCAATTTTCTTCGAACTATAATTAAAATATAAAATCAATAATAATAATGTGTATGTGTATGCGCACGGCCGCGTAATAAAAAATAATACAAACAAACACAGACAAACCTTCGGTTGTCTGGTTTGTCGAATTAGATAGCCCTTCGGCTATCAATTCTCCCCCTAAGCCTAATATATCTCTATTCATTTATATAGAAAAAAAGTGGTTCCTCGCATTGTTGGCACCATAACTACTGTCAACAAAAGTCATGCTATTCAAACATGTTTTTTTATTTCTGAGTAATATATTAATCAATTTTACAAATACACTCTTTAGTATTGCTGTTTCATTGTTTCCATTGTAAGATAAGCCCTAAGTTTAAGATTTGAACTCAGATATAGGGCCTATGGTTAAAAATAATACTTAATCGAACTTAAAAAAAGTTTGTTTACAAATTATATCTTCGCTTGACGTCACGATTCTCAAAAAAAATCCAAAAAATGAAAAATTGATTTTTTTTCTTCAAAAAAATCCACAAAAAAAACCAACCCTGCATTCTTCTAATTATTACTATTTTTGAGATTATTATTATTTTTTTTTTTTTTTTTTTTTAGGTATCTTTATTCATGATTCTTTATTTTGTGAAATAGGAATATATCACAAAATTTTAATCATAATGCTAGGTGCATTCTGAAATTGTTTAAATAATATTTGGATTGATAAGAAAATACTTTCTTATTTTTTTTTCATAAAAATTTTATATATCTGTACGTTTAAATTCATTCTTTCTCTTTTATTTGTTGATAGTCTTTTGTTTATTGAACCCTTCGCACGTGTTGGGTATTCGTATCTTGATCAGATAAGGTTTTTGTTGACAATATCGTTATGCGAGTATTTTAAGGATCCTCTATCCAGTGTAATCTTTATGGTCAGGAATATTACTATCACGGAGTGGCGAATGTATCCATATGTTGGCATAAGTGGAGTCCTGGCCGATTCTAAGCATTTTCAAATCAGTCAAAGTAATTAGCCTGGTGTACATAGGGGTAGACTATCGGCTACCTGTCCGCGGAGAGAATAGTGTTTAATATTGAAAGAATAGTTTATTCTAATAGAGTAATTTCTTTCAAGAGCGTTTTTTTAAAGAGTTGTTTATAATAGGCAAGTAATTTGTTCAATATCATTATTGGAATAAAAAAATTTTTTTCCTTTGTTGATGCTAGTTACAGAATGGCACAAATATATATGAAATAATTTATTGTTGTCTAATAAATAAATCTTCGATATATTTGATTATTTAAATGAATTGGGACGTATCGATAAAATAAGCAAAGTTATCCGTGTCGAATTTTGGATTTTTTTTGTGTTTTTCAGCGATCTACTCGCAGAGCGTTCCTTTTGTAGAAACCAAACTTCCACTGATAATTTCGCTAATTTTTCGATTATATAGGGCAGAATAGCCGCTATACTTAACTGTATTAATAATCAAATAGACCATATTATATATTAATATTTTCATCTGAGTTGTTAACACGTAGAACCATTCTATATTCTGCTTCAATTCGAGAGAATATAGGATACTTCAATCAACCCTTCAGGACACCACACAGTTAAAACCTTCAACTACAATCTTAACGAGGCAGAAAGAATCATTCTTGCATCAACGTTTAAAATTGTTCATCGCGTTGTATTTAATGAGACAAATATTAAGTTGAGCTTTGTACACCACATATAAAAATATATTTTTAACACTGGATAGTGGTGAGATGGAACTATACTCCCTTGCAATAACTTTAAGAAGCCTAAAAATGTATATATATATTTATAACATACTATATAATATAATATAATAATATATAAATATATATATACATATAACTATAAATAAGTAAAATTTTTAAAAAAGATTATAGAATTATATTATAATCTCTCTGCTTTTAAATGATTATTTTATTAATAAAGGATTTAATTATTACTTAATTTATTGTAAATCAGTTTATTAAATATAAAATATCATTTCTATCTATAAAAGTTTGAAAAATTATTAAATAAGATAAGAAATGAAAAATTAATAATAAAAAAATGAATTATACTATATATTATATTATAAATATATAATAAAATATAATATAATAATATAACTAATAAAATAAAATATCTATAAATATATATATTGCATGTATCCCCCCCAAAAAAAAAAGATAATAAATATTAATTATGCGTACATTAACTACATAGATGATTTTTTATAATTAACTTCAATAGATTGACCAAATTTTTTATATGAAATATAAATCTATTATAAATAATAATATATAAAAGATTTATATTAAAATAGTAAAATAATAAGAAATAAACATAATAAATTATAATATAATAATAATATAAATATATATATAAATATTATATTATATAGAATAATGAGGAAACAAGAAAAGTTTAGAGATTTAGGAGTTTTAATTAAAGAAAAATAAATAGAATATATATAGAATAATAACTCTAGTCTAGGTTTTCTATTTAATAATTTTTATTATATTATATATTTATCCCGAAGAAATTATATAAATAAAATCTATAAATTTAATTATATATATATATACTTAATAAAATATTATATTATATAGAAGATAAATATATATATATATATATATTAAATATATAAAAAATATAAATATAATATTATATATATTATATATATAATTATATATATATATATAATAATATATTATATAATATATATATTTAATATATATATATATATAAGTATATATAATGATAATTATATATTATATGATAAATAATAATATATAATAATATAATAAAATAATAGATATATATGATGATATGACTTAGGCATTAGATGATATGTGATTCTGATATGATATAATCTCTCATACTTTTTTATTTTATTTATTTTTTTAACCACTTTTGACCAATCAACAGCGACGTGACATATCAGGGAGGGACAACTTTTAAAAAATATGTTAGTAACTTGATAGTATACATTTTAGTAATCATGTTATCTTTATTTCAGTTTCCATTTTGTTGAGAATGAACATTCCGCTGATGTGAAATAGAGAAATAAATTTTTTAAAAAAACATAGTCATAAAAATACCATATAAGGTTTATATAAGAATAATTATTAATAATATATATATGCTATAATAATATAAATATTAGTCTTTAATATATATATATATATATATATTAAAATATAAGGTATATAACTGGTAAATAGAAAAGTATATCTCATAGTAATATGAATATATATATTATATAAAAATATAGATATATATATACATATATATATATAAAATATATATAGATCGATTATAATCGGAGAAGTAGAAAAAAGAATATAATAATAATATATATAGTAATATTTATAATAATTAGAATATATATATAAGAGATAGTACATGAGTATACAAAAATAAGCAATGCTATAAAAAGATAAATATTATAAAATGTAAATTATAATATATAATAAAGAGTATGAGAGTATAGATATATATATATATATATATAATACGAGTGAAAGATTACTACAACGAAGCGGGTGTTCCATCCTTGTAATCATTAGTAATTATTATATGCCAGTATGAAGTAGTAAATCTTTTATTCTAATTAAATTCATTATTTATTAAACAATTTATTATTATTAAACATATCTTAATTAGATATTTTAATTCATTTAATAGTATATATTTAAGTACTGTTCAAAGATATTCTGCCGTCTATGCGGGACCAAACAGTTGTGTATATAAATGTTAATTCTGTACATCTTTGTAATAAATGATGAACAATTCATTACAAAATTAATTTTATTTGTGGTACCTTATATTATAATATTTGATCACATCGCATTATCCTATCGTGGGAAGTAATAACTATGATACAGGATAAGGGTGTTTTGTTTTTTCCTGCCCCTAGCAACCTTAAAAGATATTTTTAGGAATATTTTTACAATTTTTAGAATATTTGAGTTTAGTTTGTTTTTAAAGGAAAAAGCGTATATATTTCTGAATAAGTTTATTTATGACCTTCAACTTTATTTCTTTCACCCTTCAGTTATTACTACTTATTTACTGCTCTTGTTAACAGTTTTTTAATAGTTTCAAAAATTGATATAAATCCATATTGAATTTTGAATGGGAGGTAATTAGTGTATACCTAGTTCTAGTGAATAAATTATGTGTCCTAATTTAGTATAATTTTACTTGAGTTAATGAGATTTATAGTACAATTAGAGTAGCTATACTTTGAAGAAAAGGTTTAATCCTGATTAGTAAGGCCAATAATACTAACACAGTTACTTATTACCGTTAAGGTTCTTTGATAAGTTTGTTCTAGCATATCAGACATATATACTGAGTGAATAGGTATTTAGAATTGCAGTTTCTTATCATTGCGGATTATTAATCTGAACAATCAAAATTTCTTGATATAATTAACAGTATTGAGAAAAGTATAAAGTACGCGTTAACGTCCTATACACGAATTTCAAAAGTAGCTCTCTACAAGCAATCGCACGATTATACTTGAATATCTATATCATAATCATATCTGATTAATCACCTATTATAAAAATAGCTCTATACGTCTTCTTCGTCTATCTGCACTACATTCGCGGTAAGCTTAACCACATTTATAAATTTCAGAATTACAACCACTGTTCTAAGAGCGATTTTTCTTCCTATTAGACTGATAGTATCGGATTCACGTCAATGTAATTTGAGCTTACATCGTATCATATTCTTTATTTAGTTACGAATGGACTAATAGACGAAAATTCGAAAAGAGACCATTACTGTGTAATATATTCTTACTATTTACTGTAATAATAATATATATTTTTAATACCATTAAGAATAATATTATGAATAATTTTAAATAAGCCTATTTATACAGTGCAAAAAAAAGCTTTAGTTACAACCGCCTTAGCTTACCTTAGGGACCAAATATTATGTGGCATCAACTAAAGATAATGTCTTGATGATGCGCGCTTTTAATGAGCATAGGGCTTATTATAAAGAGGTTATTTTTATTTTGTAAGAAGGTCTGCTACACGAATATAAATATCATTTTATAAATATTAATTTACTTATATAGATACATTATATATCATCTAGATAAGTAATTGAGCAAAAAAATAAGCTTATTATTAAATATTTCTATATTATATCTAAATTCATATTTTTTTTTATTAGTAAAATTTTTTTATTCAAAAATTATATAAATAGCCATTTTTATTCATTTATCTATTATTATTATTATATCTGGAATGTATATATATAATTTAATATTTAGTTTACTATTATTATAATATTATATCATATCATATTAAATATATTATTATCATAATTAGATATATTAACATTACATTTAAAAAGATAAGTAGTTAGAACTCATATCTAAAGCTAAATATGACATTGAGCCTGTCATTGAAGTTAAAAGAGAACTAAGATAGTCAAATTATCTGAGATTTATCCAAATAGTTCTTATTCTCTTCACATCATTGATTGTAATTAGTGTCTATGATAAAAAATTAATGGTTATATTTATCTATAAAATTCAATTTTCTCTTTGTCCGATAATTGGTTATAAAACGATCTAATAGGGATAATCTAAATTTATATTAATATAGTTAAAATTATCATAAATTATTTACTTGTATTTTCCAATATATAAAAAATACCAATATAGATATAGAAGATTATCTAAAATTTAATTATATGAATTAACTGTTACTCTAATATTTTTATTAATATAATATATTACATATACTACTGAATCTTAGTTATTATGTAAACAAATTATTTTAATCTCTTGATGTACTTTAACTATATATATAATAATCTCTTCTCCTACAGAAGAATTTATGAGTATTTTCTAAAAGATGATAAAATATATATTATTTATTGAATTATAAATGTTAATTAATAACTAACAGACATAATTAAACTTTAACTTAACCTCTGTTTACAAGAGTTATATATATAGTATAAAATATAGCTATATTTAATTTATTCCTTGTTCGATTATATTTAGTATTCGGATCCATTTCTAAGACTTTCGTGTTTAAACTAAGATTAGAAATATAGATATTAATATTATTATTAGTTATATGAGAACACCACGATCAATAAGCTAGATGTATTTATCTTCATGTTTATTAGACACAAGTAAATACTCGTAAATTGAGATGAATATAGAGAAATCCTTACTAATATTAACCAAGAAACACCAGTATATAAATCCTTAAATCTGGTTTTTCATTTGACTAATTTATTTGTGTTATCATTGAATATATCATACCTATCGATCCAATCCAGGCAAAATTTTTTTACACTGTCCTGAGAGTTACAGTCAGAATGAACAATTATATGAGGTATATGGAACAGGAGTAGATCATCTATTATTTGTACCAATACTGAAACGATTCCATCTTAACGATGATGCAGAAATCACTATAATTTATTTTGTAAAATGGAAAGTTTGATAATTAGATGTAAATGATTTATTAATGATGCACTATATATATAGTGATGGCAGATAATGGAAGTTATACACTTATATAACTATATTCACTACTAAGAGCTTATTTATCATCATGAAGACATACATATGAATGACTGCTTAGAACGCCACGCTACATTATAGAAACTATAATCTACATTTGACATATTAAATAGTAATATAAATTAGTAGATAACAATAAGATCTTATCTATCACATAATTATACATTAGGAAAATCCCTCAAATATTAGTAAAAATAAATAACATAAAAATGGTCACTGCTGTATATATAATAAAAATGATAATTAAATTTAGTTTTTAAAAATTGAAATGCAGTTATTATTTCTTGCATAATTATTAGAATTTGTATCAAATATTCACCGTAAATCTACTAATAAAGTGGAATAAATGATATTTATTATAATGCTAATAACCAAACACTTAAGTCTAGTGATTATGTATAGTTTGATTTCTTGTCTTAAATGAACTAACGAAACATTTAAATAAGAAGAATGATTTGTGCACTATCTGTTTACTACGGTAGAGTATACTAACACTATTCTAAGGAAAGCCTTAATCGTCTATGCTTCTGATGAATATATGAAGTTTAATAGATGAGTAACAGTTAAAGAGCATAGAATCAGAGACTTTAACTGACTAACGTCGACACGTATTATGGCAGCAGCAGATATTTGAGCACATCTCGTATGAGTATGGCACATCATCATCCATAACAATTGTCTAGATACCTTGAGACTCCAAGGCCGCACTTCAAAATATCTTATGAAAGTACTTTTAAAGGCTCAGTTTCTAACACGCGTTAAATCTCAAGTATTCAAGTTTCATAAGGAGTAAGTCCTCATTACGAGAGAAAGGTACTTGACTCTTTAAGTCCCGGAGCCGACTTATATGAGAATTATATAGAGAAAATTTTTATTATACGGTAAGTAGATATAGCAATATCAACAAAGCTTATCTGTGAAGCACTCAGTCATACACTACGATCACCTTTTTAGCATATTAAGAAAAAAGGCTAAATACTAGACAAATACACTGCTACGTCCACGCCTATGGCACCAAATGTACACAGTTTAAAAATGAGTAACGAAGACATTTATACTTCAGTACAATCTGAACCAGAAGATAGAGGTCAGAACTTCATTTAGCCGCAATTAGAGCTAATGACAGATATTCCTATATATTCTTGATGTACAGCAAAAAAGACAGGAAGAGGAAAGCTGTGAAATTATTGAACAGCACCTGAGCATATAATTGTCAGTAATAGTAGCGTAACATTGTTACCCTTAGTAAAAGAAGAATCTCCTAAGCTCGAAGGTCCGGTATATGCACGATAGTAAAAGGATGGTATAGTCCGATAATACACCACATATAGGCTAGCTGCTACGTAACGCCGGGATATGGCTATGAATCAAGTTCGAAACATAGTATGACGCACACTTAACTAGAAAGAGCCACCTGACTTTAAGAGATCACCCAGACACGTATAAGAATCACGTGTCACAGAACCCGTCAAAAGAGTCGACCCACACAAGAAAAGTTCTAAGAGGAACTACACGATGAAGATGAGTTTTCCGGATATACTAAGAAAGGTAACCTTAGCTATCGATATACCCTCAAGTGTACAGAACAGAACCCAGTCCACTCCCACAATTAAAGATAGGATGTCTAGACCGCCAGAATAATGCAAGTCACACACGATCACTACTAGAGGACGGAGGCATCGCGCGATTATGAGCTGAAATATCGGTCGCACAGAATATATAGTCCACACACC
The DNA here is from genome assembly GCA_015478945.1 of Trachelipus rathkii. Lineage (NCBI taxonomy): Eukaryota > Metazoa > Arthropoda > Malacostraca > Isopoda > Trachelipodidae > Trachelipus > Trachelipus rathkii. Next base: position 7,241 of record JABUQX010126596.1, on the reverse strand, counting down.
ACGATTATTCCTAAAAGTGCCCCCTACCATTAGCCAGTCTAACCACACTAAACAGTGAATAGAGAGGTTCGAACACCCGAAGGTATCGAAAATCACCACGAAAAGTCATCTGGAATCCCGAAATAGGATATTATGGACATGTAACCACAGTTACAGTCAGGAAAGCATGCCCGTCAGTAACACCAGAAGCTAAGCACGCATATATGAAGATAAATCAGCGCAGTTAAAAAGTAAAGGCTTCGCCTGAGACATATTAATAGCCCTCTAAGAGTAATTATAAAACTTACAGTTGCCATAGTGAGAAGAGCTATAAAGTACACACCAGCGTGACTTTCTGACCATAATGTCCTTAACAATCGATAGTGACACCTCAGTAAGGGTAATCCATAGAAGTAACAGGCTTCTCAATGAATCTAATGTAATGTAAATTATAAAGAACTTCTGCCATTAATCATATACACATCAAATTATGAATCTAATTATGTACGATATAATGAAAAAATAAATTTATACGAGAGAAAAGATAACACAAGGTATATGTCTACATTCTATCACACTGAAGTCAGGATAAGAGACTAATTACTACATTAAGAAGTCTAAAAGTATTGCACAAATGGATCTATACACCATCAATATTCAAGGACCAACGTTGTTTACATATAATAAGCAACTATTGAGGTTTTAGTATGAGTATGATCTCGCAATATTCACTGATGCAATCGGTATTAGAGCTAACACATTAACAGAATTAAAAATGATCCTAGATCTAGGATTATAAACAATATTGAAAATAAAGTGAAACATTCGTTTTGAGTCACGAAGAATTAAAAGCCACGTAGCTGTTATGCAAAAAATTACCTAGAACCAAGAATTAAATATTTTATCTTTACAACAAAAGAAGTATCATAACAAGCACACAATATACATTTACATTTAGAAAACATAAAAGCGCATTTTTGTTGAACTAAAGAATCATCTAATATTCTTGTTACTAATAAAACGACATTTTTCCTGACAATAATTCCATATATAATTTGCTGGTAATACTAAATTAGTAAAATAATTCCTTTTTTCCTTAATAGGGATTTTATATACATAATTTTAATTTTATATATAACTAGAAAATATTATTATATATATATATACAATTGTTAATGATCTATAATAATTATGTAAAAATAATAAAAACAATAAAAAACAAAATGAAAAAATATATATAATAATGAACATAATATACAATTAAAAATAATAACTAAAAACTAATAATAATAAATAAAAAAAATATATAGGAAATTAAAGAAATTATATGAATTAAAATATATTTATATGGGAAAATATTATTATACTAAATAAATACATAAATAAATGATAAAATACAAATGAAAGATAAGATAATAATCATATATATTATTTGTTTATTTTAAATATAAATAAAATATAATATATTAAAGAAAGAATAATTAATATATAGATTAATTAAAATAGAAATAAAAGTATAAAACCATGGCTATGAAGAATCGAGTATAAATAATCAATAATAATTAAATTATTTATAACATTAAATTTGAAGATATGGGTAACTGTAATTAAGAGTCAAACTCATTTAGTCATGAAACATACATAATAATACTTAAAATATAAATAATTAGAATTAAATATATAAAATCAATAATAATAATAAAAAAATATAAGATAATAATAAATATTTAATCTAATAATAACAAAAATTAAAAAAAAAAAAATTAATAATAATAAAACTAGCTGTAGACATTATCGATATTTTCATATAAAAAGCCAACTAATGGGAAGAATTTGGTCTATAGATACATTTGGGAATTATTTATTTCTGCATGAGACTCAGTAAAATATACTTAAAATTAAAACATAAATCACTTCTATATAAAATCCTAACGACTATTATTAAAATAATGCACCTACAAAGCCTAAATAATATATAATATACAACATATTATTAAAATGAGTCACAACTTTCTTAATTCCTTTAATCAATAACACGAACCTCATACATGTGATATTATATCTGGCTCCAAAACAGAGGAGATAATGCAATGGTACAAAACGATATTACATAGACTACTAGAATTTGGAAAAGTAGATAGAAAAGTAGTATCAATAAACATAATAAAGGTCATAAATTGTAGAATAAGAAAAAAATTTATTGATGCACAAATATAGCTGCATTTTTTTCACGAAACAATCTATAATAAAAGTATATAAAATACTTACATTTGAATATTTATACAATATCTGAACACAAACACGAATGAGCAACTCCTACAATCGTAAAGGAAATAATAAAAAATACAGGATTTAGTTATAAAAATAATGTCAGTAACTTCCTTCAATCACTATCACCACTACTAGCTAGTAACAATATCTGTAAGGATCGCAATATATATAAGTAAGACAAAACTTTTAGAGGACACAATTCGAGAAATATAACGAAGACAGAACAATACTTGTATACTAAAACATAGAGTTAACAAAATAGTTAGAACTTACTAAGTTATATATTCAGTAAAGAAAAATCACCTTTAAGATGCTTAAGTATATACCTTCAAGCAAAAAATATGAACACTTAAATAACATAAAATTACCCATGGCAGCAGATACGCATATAGCTCAACTATTGATTATATACAGAATTGAGAAAAAACTGGACACGCACAAAGAAATACAATCGATTTATAATAGAGAAATAACTATACTGTTAATATGTCCTGTTGTGTTAACTGAACTTGTAAAAGCGTACCTAAATTTACTTCGCCGCTACTCAGTTTATCCATTATTAAACCTTATATCTATTAAGGTTTATCAGTAATAATCATGAAAACATAATACGCGAATTATAGATGTCATACCCAAATATAGATCATAGAGCACTAAGCCCGATCTTATATAAGATCTAGTACAAAGGTTTAGTACTAATAATAATAATATTTAGTAAGCAGAATTAAATAATAATAAAAGCTAAAACACTCAAACAAATATAATTAAAAACTACAAACGTTTATATTATCCTTACATTACATGTTAACATACTATTACATGTAGAACTTATATACCATTCCCTTATCTATCTAGACATAGTCTTAACCCATAATATTACTCTGGCCGATGATAATCAGAACTGGTCACTTAGAATATCCTTTGAGTAAAATGTTGACAATCTTATCGCGTCTTCTCGTACCAACAAACCATTCCAAATTGCCAACACAAGATTTTTATTACATATTTTAAGATATGGGTTCTTACCATATATTTTACCCGAATAATTCCTCACGCATCTTCTCAAGTTTGAAACCCAAAACTCAACTATAAAAGCAAAAAAAGGATGCACGAAACATAATTATAAATTAAGCTCGACACTTTTATACAAAATAACAACACACCTAACACATCATATCACCATACACATAATTAAAAGAATAATAAAAATATATAAACTTAAATTTAAAATATAACGTATTATTATAGAAATTAAAGAACCGAGTCAACATTCATGTGAAATAAACTTGGAATAAAATTAACTAATAGTTAAAAAATAATATAATAGTAAAATGAATATGAACTCAAAATAATAATAATAAAAAATAACTATAATATAAAGTCATAATAATAATTAGATGATAATATAATAAAAGAAAATAATGAATAGAATTAGTATTTAGAGAAAGCCGCACCAATAATAGTAAACATTTCGGATAAAAATAACTTTTAAATAAATAAATAATAGCATATATAAGAGAGATACCCACTTACAAAAAAAGAAGAAAAAGAAACAAATGAATAAATAATTACATGAAGCCAAATAAATTAAATAAATAGAAAATAAAAATCAAGTATTCAACTTCTTTATACACTTTTAAGAACTCTTGTAACAAGAAAGAAAAAGAGGGCGAATCTCAATCAACTATAAGAACAAAGGGACAAGGAGAAGCAATTTATAAGCAATTTATTATATGAATATTAATATTACGACAAATAATAGTTCCCGTAGAAAGATCTTAATAAGGGGCCCTTAACTAAATTCGCACACAAAGCAGATATGTCGTGCACAATGAAAGAGCCGGGAAGTATAAATTAAAACATAAGAGAGAATAAGTGATTATATAAAATAAACGACTAATAATTAACATATATAATATAGATAAAAAATAATAAAATAGATTAAAAATTCAATTAAATTAACATATAAATAATAATAATATAAATATATAAATAAAAAATAATAATAATAAATAATAATAGAATTAAAATAATAATATAAAATAATAATAATAATAAATGTAAATAAATAATAAAGTAATAAATAATAATAACATAATTAAATAAAATAAAATCAAATATATAAATGAATAAATATATAAATAAAGAAAGTAATAATAATAATAAATTAAATAATAATAAAATAATTATAAAATGAAGTAAAACATGAAATAATGAAAATAATAATAGATAATAATAATGATAATTAAATAAATAATAATAAAAGAAATAGAATTAAATAATTAAATAATAAACTATATAATTAAAGAAAATAAAATTAAATAGACAAAAAATAAATAAAATATAATCACATAATATTTAAAATAACATGAATTAAAAATAATAATTTAAATAAATAATTAAAGATAAATAATAATAATAAGTAATAAAATAAGGATAGATAAATTAAATATATAAATACAAAAACAAAAATATCTAAATAATAATTTAAATCTAAATAAATAATGATAATGAAAGAATGTATTAACCTGAGAAGTAAAATAAATAAATAATAATAATAATAATAATCAATAAATAAAATATAATAATTAAGAATAATAATAATGAATATTATAGATAATAATAATATAAAAGAACTAAAAAAATAAAACATAAATAAGAATTAGATAAAAAAAAAATATATAGAGAAATAATATATAGAAAAAACATAATAAAAAAATAGTAAAATAATCTTCACAATATAATTATTATTAAAACGTGTAATAATAATAATAATAATAAGTAAAATAATAATATAATAATGAATAAATGAAATAATAAATAATTATAATAAGAATAATTAAATATATTAAATTAAACTAAATAATAATAATAATTAATAATAACCTATATAATTAAATATAATTAAAATAAATTATAATAATTTATAATATATAATAATAATAATAAATCTAAAATAAAATAAATAATATAATAATCTAATAATAATTAATAATATAATAATAAAGTATATATAAATACATTATAAATATATATAAATAATAAATTAATATATTAATATAGTTAAAATAAATTTATTCAATGACTATTGTAATAATATAGATAATAAAGTAAACTTATATGTAAATAGACAAACAAAAAATCATTATTTTATAGATAAAAAATAAAAAATAATAACTATAAAATTAATATTATATGATTGTATAACATCACCTAGGATAATAATGTCGAATAATAGAGTACGAAAATCAGATATATAAATTATATATAATTAATATAAATATATAATTTACCCATCTGTTTATCATCATTGGAGGAAAATTTACAAAAACATTATCGTTAATTAAGTTAATACTATTTATAAATATAAATAATATTTAAAATCATCATTACTAATCAAAATATAAATCATTACAAAAAAAAGGCTCTAAAAATCATTTATTATTAAATGATTAAATCATTTTCTACAATTATACACAGAGAAAAAACCACGTACACTTAACTAATAATCAAGGTAAAATAATATAATAAAATTATCAAAATAATATAAGTGAATAATAAATGAAATAATTAAATTAAATAGAATTAAAAATAAGGTTTAATAAAAAATATAATAGAATTAATATTAAAACAAAATAAATCGAATAAGATAATATGATAGAAAAAATATAATAATAAAAAAATTAATTAACAACATTAAATGATAAAAAATCAATCACTCAAGAATATATATAATAGTAAAAATGATAATAAATAAACAGGTCAAATTCTCGAATTAATATAATCCAGACAATTAATTACTAATATATATATATACCATCAGAGATTAAGAAATAAAATTAAAAAAAGAATATATAAGAATAATAACAATAATAAAATTATTAAAATTAAAATAATATAATAAAAGAATTTATAATGAAAAATCAAATTACAACAAAAAAAATAATTATATAATAATATAGTAGTGCATTAAATATAATAATTTATAAGAAAGAATAATATATTTCAATAACATAAATAATAATATTAAAATAAGATAATAATATGAAATAAAAATATAAAAAATACCAATAAGCAGTAACAATAAATTGAATCTAAAAGACTATATATTGTTTTAAAAAGTTACAATTTAATTAATGATTTTAATAACTTCAAATAATTACATAATTAATAATTAATATAATAATAATAGTATATATCACATTAATATAACGGAATATTATATCTAAGTAAATATTAACGGGACCGAAATAAGCGTTATACCGAAAGAATAGAATTCTCGATTAATTAGATATGTTCAATAAACGATACCAGATAAAACTGAAAATTAAATTAACTAATAATTTAGCCAATAAACACAGTAGTACACGGAATACTAAATGAACTATTACATATCACAATATAATTAAATCATTAATTAATATATATATCAAAATAAATGAATGTGGGTTTCAATTGTTAATTCCCAAAATTACAAGATAACAACTATGTCTAAAATATGGTAACAATTAACAGAAAATAATTAAAATAAAAAAAAAGTTATAATGATAAAAGTGATATTAAAAACATTATAAATAAAAAATAGAAATACATAATAAATAAATAAATTAAATATATTAATAAAAAATAAAAATAATAATATATATATAATATAAATAAATTAAATCGTAATCTTTAAAATCTGAAAATAAATAAGAATGAAATAAAGTGATATAAAGATATAATAGAAGATTAATAAATAAATAAGACAAATAATTAAATGAAGAAAATAAAATAAATAAATCATTAAAATATATATACGAAAGATAATAAATAAATAAATAATTAAATTAACTAAATATAATAAATAAATTAATAAAAATTCAACGATGTAAAACTGAATTTCCTGAATTACATAATAATAAATAATACGATAATAAATTATAATAATAATAATAATAATAATAATTAATAAATAATATCAAAATAATAAATAATAAAATTAATAATAA
>JABUQX010126595.1:20000-38662 GCA_015478945.1 Trachelipus rathkii | reverse complement strand
GTTGTACTTCGTTTTCAATCAGATTAGGTGTTTAACCGTTTTCCGCATTTATCGTGAAACGCTTTCAGCGTTTTCGTGCCCTTCAATATATATATAATATATATATAAAATAGTTATGGGATAACGGATAATGGCGTCGCCTGCCGATTTCTCGAAGACTTGATTTGAAGATCTTCATAATGAAACTTTAATATATATGTTCTATTGAGGTGTTAAACTGATTACCGCTGAGTTTTCAAGTCGCTAGGTTGATTCTAGGGGTATCTCCCCCCGAGAAGGGTGAAATAAGCGGGTTATGCCGTTTTTGCAGCTTTCAATTCGAGCGAAGATAACGCGAGATTGGGCCAATCGAACAGGTGTTCGATTGACCGAACTGACTAACGCTGTTGTTATTATTATTATTATTATTATTATTATTATTATTATTTTATGTTTATTTCTTTATTTTTATTATTCTTCGTTAGCGTTAGCCCTGCCCCTCTCAGCCCAGCATAGCACCGCACCAACCCCTGCCCCACACAGCACCGACCCTATATATATATATATATATATGCTTATATATATATATATACTATAACCTTATATATATATATATATATATATACATACTCTATATATATATATATATATATATATTCTTGTATATATATATAACTAGTTCAGTAGTTCTACACCAAAAAAAATTGGAAAAATGGCTCTGAATATTTTCAACTTCTTCAGCGCTGGTGCGTGCTGAACCTCCTGGGGAAAACATGGACCACAAAGACATGGAGAAGAGGACGTGTAGATATTAGTTTACGGTGTTTAATTACAAATATTAATAAATGTGTTTTTCTTCCTTATAAAAGCATGCTTTTATTATTGCACTAAAGTTTACTTTGCAAAAAAATTTAGCGAACATCCACCAGCCGGGGAAAAAGTCGTAGGCGCTAGGCGCATTGATCAGTGTGACCCAAAAATATAGGCGTATAGGCGCTAAGCGCACTAGGTCCGGCGGCATAGGGCGCAGGCCCACTCAAAAAAATTATAGGCGCGCCCAGCTCTGATATATATATATAGCATCGGGCGGGGTGACTTGGACCACTTTAGGTATAACCGTCTCCCGACTCCCCCAATGCACTTTTTGGAATTTTTTTTTTTTTTGTAAATCACGGCCCCTATAGTCAGGCATAAGCACACAAAAAAAATAATAATGTAATTCTAATAATAAAGTTTTATTAAAAGTTTGAATAACTTGCCCTTCAGCCTGACCGTGGAGAGGTGAAGCGGACCACCATTGAGGTGATTCGGACCATCTGTTTAAATTATTTTTACGTATAATTTAAATTTTACATATTTTAATTTTTACTAAATATAATAATTATTTATCATATTAAAATTAAGTAATAAGTAAAAAAATGTCAATAATGATAAATAAAAAATACGAATATAAATAAATTGGTCCGATTCACCCCTCTCATAAAAAATTGACACTTTTTGAACTCTTTTTTATTAAAATTTCATTTTTAAAAAATTTTCATAATTTTTCTATTCATTATATTTAAATTAATTATACGTAATAAAAATGTCAATAATAATACGTAAAATACGAAAAACGATGGTGGTCCGAGCCACCCTCCATCAATTTTTAAGGCGGGGTGAATCGGACCAAATTAGGTTTTGCCTCATACTGCTTGGATCAAAAATATACTTTGCCAGTTTAAAGCTAAATACTCCAGTGTATCCACTGAAAAAATAATTAAAAATCGATCCACAATTTTCATTTTATAAAGAAGTTAAAAAAACTCACATTTTCATAAGTGAAATTCTATTGAAGGAAATTTTGTACCCTAATTTCTAACATTTTTAAAAATATAAAAACTTTCTAAATTAAATATGATCTAAATAAAACTTGTAGTACTACCGCGTGGCTATAAAATGAGCGAAATTTTTATTATTTTTTTTATTTTTATTTTATTTAGGCGGACCGAATCACCTCCTAAAGAGAAATGGACCTGGTCACCGCCCGGCCTTCTATATATATATACCATATATATATATATATATATATATATATATATATATATATATATATATATATATATAATATATATATATATATATATACTTATCATTAATCAGGTGATAACTAGTAATTATTAATTTAAAAAAAAAAATTTGCCTAAAAAAATAAAAAAAATCAAAAAAATCATGATTTTTTCATAAAAAAATCAATTGATTTAATCAACTGATTAAATCAATTTGATTTAATCAATGCTAACCCTGCCATATAATTCCTAGTTCTCTTATTCCCCTTATCCTAATATTAGGGTGCTATTACTGCTCTCCTCCAATCCTTTGGAACTATACCCTCTATAAAAGCTTTGTTACACGACTTCCATATCCTGTCAATCACAATCTCAAATACATTTTTTATCATTTCACCCGTTATTCTATCTCTAACCTCATATTTATCATTCTTCAATTTTCTCACTCTACCTATTACTTCCTCCCAACTAATTACCTAATCAACAAAAAAGCTATTTCTTCTTACACCATCTAACCCACACACACTCACTATCACCTCTTCATTACTGTTAATGTTACATAGATTTTTGAAGTGTTGCATCCACTCTCTCCTCTCATCCATTTGATTAGTCACGAAAGTACCATACCTAATCTTTATTCTCTGAAGATTCCCTTTACACTCATTTTAAACCTTTTGTACTTCCTTCCAGAAGAGCTTCCTATTCCTTTATAAGTCCCCATTCATCCTCCTTCCAAACTGTTCATTTTCTCTTTTTTCCTCCTACATATACAACTTTTAGTCTTCCTTTTCTCCGCCTTATATATTTCCATACATCATTCTTTCGAGACCTCATCAATGTCTTTCAGTACATTCAACCATGCTTCTTTTTAACTTTTAACCGCTTAAATCAGCTTTTCATTCTACCACTCACTATTTTTATTCTTACTTTATACTTTAACATATCCACATACTTCTCTTGCGATACCAACAAAAGGTTTCCTTCCTTCCTTCAAATAATAATAATAATAATAATAATAATAATAATAATAATAATAATAATAATAATAATAATAATAATAATTCCATACCAGAATAACATCCAATTATACACCTTGTTCAAGGCTTTGACCATCGTTTCTAAATTCTTGTGAACTTTCTAAGAGTTCATTTTTAAATTCAACTTCAATTTTAATATCCATTATTGGCTCTAAATATAATGTTCTGCTAAAAAAATCTCAAAATTACACAAAAATATTTTTTCCAGTTTTTGTAAAATGACGACACTCAATTTTTGTAACCTAATGTAAAGAATTACACAACTCAAAACTTTCTAATGCTGAAGACCAAATATATAATATAGAAAAAATTTGGCTGAGTCAGAGCAAACTCTATGGCCTACTAAGACCTTTCACAAGCTTACTGAACCTTTTTATAGCTAACTTATAGGCAAAACTTAAGAAAAATTAACAACAGCTATCCCTCGATTAATGAAGTAAAATATTTTGATACCCAAATTGAATCATTGCGAAGCAAATATTCAATTAGTGTGAACACATATGTACTTGGTAGCATGGTTCTTTCTTTAATACAGTATTTTGTAATTGTGGATAATTGTGGACTCTGAATCATATGAATATTGTATTAAACTATATATACTTAATGTACAAAAAATGGTATCAAAAAATTATTTGAAGTTTTTTTTTACAGATTTGCCAACATTTATACATTTCAAGTTCATATTTTGGTAATACTTTAGCTGAGGTGAATAAACTTTACGTAACTATTACATTAAAACTATAAACTTATAATTTACAAAAATGGTATCAAAAAATTGAGTTTTTACCGATGTATATTATAATGCATATTTAATAAAATATAAAAAAATTACGCTCCGAAAAAAATTTGAAATATTCGGCGGTTTTTAGGGATAACACTATCGATGTTTGTTTCTGATATTTTCCGATTATTTATATATCGATAAAAATAATTTGGTTTCGATAATTTTTTTTACGATTATGATGATCATCACTCATATCAACGATTCAATTGAACCATAGTACATTTATACTGTGATTGAATATAACAAACGTAGTTAATTAAATAAAAAATAAAAAAGATTTGTTAAATAATTATTTTTGTACTATAGAATATACAAAAAATTAAATAATGTAAAAATTTTATATATATATATATATATATATATATATATATATATATGATATATATATATTATATATATATATATATATATATATATATATATATATATATATATATATATATATATATATGTGTATATCCAACGACGCTGATAATATATATATATATATATATATATATATATAGACTAGAGAACGTGATGGAGGGGGGTAGAGAGTGAGGTTATGCTGCACCCTCAAATAAAAATCAGTCTACGTAAACGTAAACTTTTACGACAACGTACGTATGTCCATATAGGTTAGGATAAGGCCTACGGCATATATATATATATATATATATATATAGGTATATATATATATGTAATAACTAACTCTACCATATATACTCTCTCATATATATATATACAGGCATAACCATATGGGCATATATGGCGTACGCATTATATGCCACTGTCCATACCCACGTCAGAGTAGAAATTTATATGCAGAGTTCCGCGTGACGTCATACACGTCAGGATTTCCGCGTTACGTATACTGTGAGGTCATGACTAATTTTATCGAATATATATATATATATATATATACCTTATATATATATATACTTACACTTACCTGTATGCTGTATATATAACATATATATATACCATATATATATAGCATATATATATATATATATATATATGCTCTATATATATATATCTGCCCTCCTTCTTCTATATATATATATATATATATATATATATATATAACTGCTGCTGTAAGTAACTATGCTGCTCTATATATATATATATATATATTACGGCCCAATAGGGGGCTCAAGCCGACGGGGAACAGAAGGGGGGACGTATCGGGAGTGGAAAAATTCTCGTTCTCCTATCTCTCTTGCTAATTTTCATTCAGCTAGAAATCAATGCAGGGATACTCTTCGACGAGCAAAGCGGGCTTTCACCAAACGAAAGTGCGCTAACCTCCTAGATTCTCCTATTCAAAAATCTTTCTGGCCTCTTGCCAAAAACATCTCTAACAACTGTAAATCTGCCTTTCCTCCTCTTATTCGATCTGATGGTTCTGTTGCTAATTCTCCAACTGAAAAGGCCAATCTCTTTGGTCTCCTACTTTCCTCTAACTCAACCCTGGACGATTCTGGCATTCCTACTCCTCCTCCTCCTCCTCTCTAGGTGTCCTATGCCTTTGCCTGTGATTACATTTGATCGGATGCATGGACTCCGGAAATCTATGAACGTTAGGAAAGGCGGGTGGCAGATGGCGTTCACTCCCCAGGCCGGGGGGATGTGCTTCCGTGCTGACCCCGCCCCTCGTTCAACTATATTCTCTATGTCTCAAAACTAACACTTTTCCTCAGTGTTGGAAGCGCGCACTCGTCCAGCCGATTCCGAAAAAAGGAAGCCGTTCTGATCCTTCTAACTATCGCCCTATAGCTCTCACTTGTATTCTATCTAAGATCTTTGAAACCCTTCTCAACTCTCATTTCTTAGATCACCTGGAATCTCGTTCACTTCTTTCCGATCGCCAGTACGGCTTTCGGCGCTCGAGGTCTATTGGCGATATACTTTCCTATCTTACTGATTTCCGCTCTTAGGAACTACGGGGAGACTTGCGTGGTGGCGCTTGACATATCCAAAGCATTTGACCGGGTATGGCACGCGTCACTGCTCTCTAAACTCCCCTCCTTTGGGTTTCCTCCTTCTCTTTGCTTACTTATGTCTAGTTTCCTTTCAAGTCACTCAATATCGGCTGTGGTTGATGGAGCGACTTCTTCTTCTTTTTCTGTCAATAGTGGTGTTCCTCAGGGTTCCGTCTTATCTCCTACTTTATTCCTACTTTTCATTAATGATCTTCTTACCTGCACATCTAACTCTATCCTCTCGTATGCCGATGAATTCGACCCTTCATTCTTCAACTCATTTCAATTCTGCTCCCTCATTTACTTCTAGAATTGCCTCTCGTCTTAATCTTTCCGATTCTATTTTCGCTGATCTGGATAGGATTTCCGGGTGGGGTCTTCTCAACCTTGTGAAATTTAATTCTTTAAAAACTCAACTTCTGCAAATCTCCCTCTCAGAAACACCTTCAACTTTCCTATCTCTTTCAAAGGTTCTCTCCTCTCTCCTGTGACAATATAAACATCCTTGGCCCCAACATAAACAAAAAAATGTGTTGGAAACCTCATCCAGGGTTGGGGATTTTTGGATTTTTTAGAGAAAAAAATCAATTTGGATTTTTTGGATTTTTGGATTTTTGAGAATCGTGACGTCACGCGAAATATAATTTGTAAACAAACTTTTTTTTTAAGTTCGATTAAGTATTATTTTTAATCCTAGACCCTATATCTGAGTTCAAAATCTTAAAATAGGGCTTATAGTTTATGACACAATGAAACAGAAACACTAAAGAGTGTTGTAATAATGATGCCATAGTGCCATCGGAATTATAAAACCTATTTGAAACATGATCTTTTGTTATTTTAAAGTCGCCGTTTGATAAACAGTAGCCTTGCTATGATATTATGATCATTCTAATTTTTATTTCTATTGAAATTAAATCACTAAATATAAAAAAAAAAAAAATATATAATTATATATATAAAAAAGCAAAAAATCAGAAATAAGCAAAAATCATGATTTTTAGGCAAAAATCAAATGAAAATCGAGTTAAAAATCAATTGTTTTTTTAGTACCCATCACCGTCACAACGATTTGATATATATATATATATATATATATATATATCTTTATATATACTCATCATGCCAGCTCATGCCAGTATGTATGTATGTAGCCAACCAGCCATGTACATCTTGTAGCCCGTAGCCAGTATACTAATAGTATCAACCAATAATAATATGTATATCTATATATATATATATATGTATATATGTATATAATAATATATATAATAAATATATATATATATATTAATAATAATAATAATAATAATATATATATAATAATATATAATATATATATATATGTAATAATAATAATAATAATATGTAATATGTATATATATATATGTATATAATATATGTATGAATTTAATATTCAACAACCAATAATATGTATAATGTAATATATATGTAGCCTTGTAGCCAATAATAGCATAATACATATATAACCAATAATAATATATATATATATATGTAATAATAATAATAATATATATATAACAATAATAATAATATGTATATATAATCTATATATATATAATAATATATATATGTATATATAATAATATACAACACATAAAACAATAATGTATATATATGTATATATGTATATGTATAATAACCAACTCAGCAACAACAATATATAATATGTGCTCAGCTGCTGCTGTAATAATATGTATCAGCAGCAGCGCCAGCGCTCAACCTAATATATATCAAGGATGGCGCCGGAAAAATCAGTCGGTGCCACTCTAAATCGTTTACTGCGTGATTTGCTAAAAATCAGGATGTTTGGCACGATTTTTGCTTTTATACATATTTTTTAGTTTTTTTTTTTTTTTTTTTTTTGATGTTAGTGATTTGTTTCAATAAAAACTAAAAAAATAGAAGTAATAATATCATATGAACTTCTCCTGCCACCTTCACTAAAATGTGGCAAGATCATGTTTCAAACATGTTCCTTTTATTTCTGATGTAATATTATCATTACAAATGGCACTCTTGTGTTGCTCTTTCATTGTGTCATGGAGCAAGCCCTGACCTAGATTTTGAACTCAGGCCAAACTAGGGTTAAAAATGATAGCCTGGAACTTGTAAAATGTTTGTTTTACAAAATTATATTTCGCGTGACGTCTGATATCAAAGAGATGATTTTTCTCAAGCAAATCAACCACTATATATATATAGCTAACATATGTATATATAACCTTAGCGCAATATATATCTAATATATGTATATGGCATATGTATATCGCTTCAGCGCTGCTACTGCTCAGCCAATAGCCAGCCATATATGTATAGCAATAACCAGCGCGCCAACCAGCAGCGCCAGCAGCCAACGCGTATACCACTATATAATATATATATATATATATATATCCGTGGAAAGGGTGCACGCAACGTAGGATCTTTATTGTCCTAAACAGAGAATAAAAGGTGAGTGGTAACTGGTTTTGGGAATCGCTACCCATATTTGTATCCTAGAAATGCTCATGCATGCCTCGAAGATTAATTTCTCATACATCTAGGTTGGGCTCCCTTATGGGGCAAGGGACACCTATATACTTAGCATATATATATATATATATATATATATATATATATATATATATATATATATACTATATATATATATATATATATATATATCTATATATATATATATATATATATATATATATATATATATATATAAGTCAACATCGAAAAGGCCAGGCATGTAACTAAAAAACTACAACTATAACAGCTACATGAAAATAAATATCATTTTATTAATCGGGAGACATTATATCAAATTTAAAATAAAAAAATAAAAAAATAACGCTTTTTAAAATTAAATTTCTTAAAAATGTTGAAAAATTACAGATTTTTGAGAAATCGAACATGTTTACTTACTCCGACCGAACAAACAAAGGTGCCCAGAAATGTTGATTTTTAAACTAACGAATACCTCCCGGAGTAAACAAAGACGATGGATAGAGTCCGGGGTTTCTCCTGACCTGCCGAGGACGACGGGGACTTCAAAGTACATCTGTCCTCAATCACTCAAATTCCACTAAGGTTATAAAAGAAAAAATATTTTCTTCAAAGCGTAAAAAAATGGATTTGGCACCTCGAGAACTCGAGAACTAATGCAGCAGGTTTCAAGGTCAAATCGGTCAATCAAAGCGTACAATGCGAGGTGTAAGATTTTACTAATATTTAAGATGTTATTAATAAATATTAGAATAAAATAATTTTTTTTAAGTTTCTTCGATGAAACTTCTGAAATCAAAAATGTTATTTATTTTCCTGTAGATGTTATAGTTTTTCTGATTTTAAGCTTGAACTCTTCCGGGATGTGAAATTTATATATATATATATATATATATATATATATATATATATATATATATATATATATATATAATATATATATATATATATATATATATATATTTATAATTTTATATATATAATATATATTCATAATAACTATCTTTATATATATATATGTGCTCATAACATATATAACCATATGCAACTGTAGCTATGCTGCTGTATGCTGTGTACTGTAACTGCTGCCAACCAGCCATATATGTATAGAAGTCAGAGCAATAACAACAACAATAATTATGTGTTTAAATTTATATATATATATATATATATATATATATCAATGCCAGTCTCTCTCTCTCTCTCTCTCTCTCTTTCTCTCTCTCTCTCTCTCTCTCTCTCTCTCTCTCTCTCTCTCTCTCTCTCTCTCTCTCTCTCTCTCTCTCTCTCTCTCTCTCTCTCTCTCTCTCTCTCTCTCTCTCTCTTTCCGCTTTGTAAGTTTTCCCGCGCATCGGCAGATGTCGCTCACGCTTGTCTCCCTCTTCCTTCTTGTTCGTCGCCATTGTAAGCATACAACGTTATTTCAACGCTCGTGATATTTTATACTAAAAGGATTTTATTTGTGACTCTTCCAGTGCTGAATTGTTCGCCAACTAATCCTATGTTTTGCTATAATTCATCGAGTGTGTTTTAAAAACAATATTGACAGTGTCTCGCATTATTTCTTACCATCTTTTGTAAAGTACATGGGTACGTCATCTAACAATATTTATTAGTGTAGCCAATTTACATTTTCGTGATTAAATATTGTTATTAGTGATTTTCTCGTATTCCATATTTTTCATAATAGTTTTTAAGTCAATTTATTTCATTTTTAAATTGCATGCTAATATTTCCAAGTGTATATTTTACTTTACGTATTCAAATTAGTATATTAATTTTTATTTCAATTATAATTGTCACCCTTAAAATTTCCCGCGTTAAAGAAAACTATTTATTTGGGGAACTATTTTATTTTCTTATTTGTATATCATTTTTTGTTTATTCTTATACATTTGAATTTCATGTATTTAGTATTATGTATTATTTATTTTATTGTTAAAATTATTATTATATATATTGTTTATTTGTTTAAATATAGGTTTGCTATGCTATGCTATGCTATGTTGCTATGTTGATGATAATTCCTAGTCTTATTCCACCTTCATTCTGGTGTCCCCTCCGTGAAAGAACTGCCTTCTGATACTTTTCAAGCTTCTGGCCTACACGAAGCCCTCCAAGACGTGTCTGACTTCTCAGATTCCAACGAACGCAATTCTCCGGATATATATATATATTTTTTAACAAATTTTACGTATAGAATTACAAATATTTTTACGTCTATATATAACATTTTATGCATTTTTTTTTTGGCCCATTGTTCAGGCCTCATTTCAACATTATTCATTATTTTCGGGGTCTGCCAAAAAAATAACAGGCCTTCCCCACCATTGTAATTATTTTTTTTTATTTTTTTTTCGGGTTTTTCAAGCCCCAGTTTTTATATTTTAGACTTAAGTTCCTTTCTAATTTTAAGTTATTTTAGATTTAGTTTAGCTAGCTTAGGCAGATTTGCGACAGTGCTCCCCTGTCGTTTTCTTTATAATATTTTGTCTACTTTTACAATATTTGATATATTTTTGTCACAATGCCACCTGTAGAAGGTGATATCGCCCAAAATAATATTGACACTTCAACTCCTGATCGGACTAAAACCGCTTGTTACAATGGTAAGTTTATAGAAAAAGATTTAGAGCTTACATTTGCTTTGTTGGAGTTACAACTTGAGTCCACAAACGAAAGTGATCGCTTTAAAGCGCTTTTAAATATTTTACCAGTTAAAGTATTGCAACGATTGCGTGACATTCTACCGCAATTACATTCCAATAATCAACCATATTCTTTTCTAAAAAAAGAACTTATAAATAGATTAGGTGTAACAGATAGTGAGAAGATTAGGATGCTTTTACAAAACGAGAGCCTTGGAGATCGGCTCCCTTCAATTTTGATGTACGATATGTTGGGTCTCTTAGATGGTCCTCCAGTTGGTCCATGTATACAAATTTTCCGTCAATTATTCTTACAAAAATTGCCCACTGAATTGCAATTTCAACTCGCTAGCGTTGACCCAAACATTTCTCTGCATGAGCTTGCGGCCCATGCCGATCGTATAGTAAAGGCGAAACCCTTAATGGCTCAGACTCCACCACCTAACGCCTCATTTATCTCCTCCTTGTCGCTAGGTCAGGGTCAGCAACCCCTCGGTATTCCGCAAGCGCAAGGACAAATAAATGTAATCAGCTCTTCTCAGTCTCAAGTTGCCGCTCTTGAAGCGCGTATTAATACTTTAGAAAATACTATTTACGATTTGGTGACAAGGATTCGAACCCTTGAATCACGTCCTACTCATTTCCAATCTTATTCTCCTCCTTACTCTCACTATGCTTCACCTCCCCCTCAACCTTTTCCTCTTCATTCTTCTCCTTCCTATCCTCATTACCCTCGCTCTCCCAACCAGCGCCGCCGTTCCTTTCACCGCTCTCCTACTCCACATCGTCAACCTGTTGCTATACCTTACCACCCTCCTGGTCAAGCAGCTTCTCAGCCCCCTTCCCCACCTACCCACGATCAACAGGGTATTTGTTTGAACCACCAGAAGTGGGGCGCCCAGACTAGGAATTGTTTGAAACCTTGTACTTTTCCGTTAAACACTCCTGCCATGTCTTGAAGTCGCGAGACATGGTGTATTTTAGCGCTGTATCTTCTTATGGTGATTACCCTTTTTCAGACTTTTCTCTTTTCTTCAACTATGCCTCTTCTTTCCTCTTCCACTTCGTCCTTTCATTTTCCCCTCCAGCTCCGGCTTTCCCATCCCTTTTGCTCCGGCTCATCATCCTTCAACTCCGGTTGTTACTTCGTCTACAGTTCCGACTGCCACTTCACTTTCGGCTCCGCTCGCCGAACTTCATTTTTAGCAATTAAGTCACATACATTTTATTGTCGTCGATATTACAGCTTGGACCAAAGGTCGAGAGTATGTCCGTTGTTGGGATCACGCTTCCGAGTTTCTGAAACCACGTTTTTAACTGACATGACCCCTCCTTTTGCGTTCATTCTTCCCGTTCGTCCACGCCTCCTACATCCTACTCTCCTCTTCCGGGACTCTGTCCCTTGAGGGGGGGTAAATGTAGTCTCTCTCTCTCTCTCTCTCTCTCTCTCTCTCTCTCTCTCTCTCTTTCCGCTTTGTAAGTTTTCCCGCGCATCGGCAGATGTCGCTCACGCTTGTCTCCCTCTTCCTTCTTGTTCGTCGCCATTGTAAGCATACAACGTTATTTCAACGCTCGTGATATTTTATACTAAAAGGATTTTATTTGTGACTCTTCCAGTGCTGAATTGTTCGCCAACTAATCCTATGTTTTGCTATAATTCATCGAGTGTGTTTTAAAAACAATATTGACAGTGTCTCGCATTATTTCTTACCATCTTTTGTAAAGTACATGGGTACGTCATCTAACAATATTTATTAGTGTAGCCAATTTACATTTTCGTGATTAAATATTGTTATTGATTTCTCATCATTCCATATTTTTCATCAATAGTTTTTAAGTCAATTTATTTCATTTTTAAATTGCATGCTAATATTTCCAAGTGTATATTTTACTTTACGTATTCAAATTAGTATATTAATTTTTTATTTCAATTATAATTGTCACCCTTAAAATTTCCCGCGTTAAAGAAAACTATATTTATTTGGGGAACTATTTTATTTTCTTATTTGTATATCATTTTTTGTTTATTCTTATACATTTGAATTTCATGTATTTAGTATTATGTATTATTTATTTTATTGTTAAAATTATTATTATATATATTGTTTATTTGTTTAAATATAGGTTTGCTATGCTATGCTATGCTATGTTGCTATGTTGATGATAATTCCTAGTCTTATTCCACCTTCATTCAAATGAACCCCTTCAATATATATATATATATATATATATATATATATATATTTATTAAAAAAATAAACTATATATATATATATATATATATATATATATATATATATATATATATATATATATATATATATATATATATATATATATATATATATATATTCTTTTTTTTTTTTTTCTTGGAGTGGATGTACAGGCATAGTCACAGCCAGGGTTGTGGAGTCGGAGTCGGAGTCGCCGGAGTCGGGGAGTCGGTAGTTTTTGAAAGAGAGTGGAGTCAGGGGAGTCGGTAATTTTGAAAAGGGTGAGTCGGAGTCGGAGTCAGTCGGAGTCAAAGTCGGCAATTTTATAAAGGGTGGAGTCAGGTCGAATCGGCCAATTTTCAAGGGTGGAGTCGGGTCAGGTCGGGTGGTAATTTTCAATAGGTCGGGTTGGAGTTCAAGAGTCGGCCAATTTTTGAAGGGGTGGAGTCGAGTCGAGGTCGGAGTCTGGCTGAACCGACTCCTGAACCCACGAACTCACAGCGCGCAAAAGAAGCACCCTTAGACCCGGTTGAATCAACGATATACTGCACTACACCAAAACGGGGTAGATTAGCAAATTATCGGAGAGATGGACAATCAAATCATAAAAAGAATTCCCAATTCCCAAAGAAAAGGGAAGACCGCGTTGCTATCGAAAGTGCGCGATTCAGCAATATCGTAGGCCAGCCTGGTGTTGGGAGAAGCTGATCCAAGTGCCGGAAAGAAATGACGACGGACGGTGACCAAGTTAGGACAGCCAATAAAGAGATGGTGGATGGACTGAGGGATATGAATGTGGCAAAATTGGCAGGGGAAAGGAGGAGTCCCGGACATAAAGTGTCCATGAGAGAGAAAAGTGTGGCCAATGCGAAGAGGAACCTAGGACGTTTCTTGTAGGCGGTTGCGTCGGAAAGCAGAGGACCAACAACCTTAGAGAATTAATTCCACGCAGCTTAACTCATGCGGTGGTCGGAACTCCAACATTCCTGCCACCGCTCTCCGAAGCCCTGGTAGAGACTGGAAACGTAGTTTGAAGAGGGAAGGAAACCCTGTCTTAACAGGATCGAAAGATAACTGGAGGCACTATGTTGATCAGATGCAGCCAACTTAGCTGCTCTGTCAGCTGCTTCGTTGCCAGCCACTCTAACATGGGATGGTATCCAGCAAAACATAAGTTTTCTTTCTAGCGTGGATACTTTGAATAAGTATCAGAGGGTTCTTTGGATAAAGGACGTTAAAGGCCTGAATGGTACTGCGAGAATCTAAGAAGATTACAAAGGATTCGTCGTTGATGAGAGAATGCGAGAAAGAGCAATTAGGATTGCAATGAGCTCCACCGTGAATGTCGATGAAAATGGAGAAAAAAAATGACAAAGGCAGTGGTCCGGGAAAACGGCCGAGGCCCCAAGAACTACTGGCCATTTTTGAGCAGTCAGTAAAAAATCGGCACTGATCCCTTATGGACCTCCAAGTGAGACGAAGTTGACGCTCGAAGTTCGGATGGGTGATGAAGGGATTTGGTCTGTGACGACAGAGTTAAACATATTGAGGAAGAAGGGCAAAGCCATGGGAACTTTTTATGATTTGCTTTGTAACGTCTTTCTTGCCTTCTCTTCTCCGCCAATACCGGCTCTCTAATTACCTTTTGCCTCGTATAATAAATTACCAGATATGCTGATCAGATATCGGTTCAGAAGCAGCTATTTCGATATTTTAATTTTTTTCCTTGTCAATAGTTTTTCGTTATATTAAAGGTATCATAAAATTTGCTTGGGAGGCTAAGTCTCCACAGTTCTTTGGTTATAACTAATCACAAGTCGTTTAGAAGAGATCTACCATTGGCCCTACACAACGCTAAATTCACTTACCATCTTGATATTGTACGGAAAGGCGAGTATAGCTGCTTTCTTTTAATGCATATTTTGCAATTCATTATTTCTAGAGCAGTTTAAAATTCATTAAAACAAAGACCTTCTCCCTCAACACCTCACTTGCTTTAAATTATTTATCAAATTTGTATCTATTTCAACTTGGGTCTTACAAGGCAAACCTTGGCGTATGGATATTCATATTGTAGGTTTCATAGCTTTTCCTATGTTCAGTATGGTTATCACACAATATTATAATTCTTTAAATGAATCTATATTTTGAATAAGATTTAATTTGTTTATATACCGATACCATTAAAAAAAAAAAAAAAAAATTAGTTTGGCATGAGAATCATGAATGACAGTTTCGTTAATGGATTTTGGCATACTCCGTTTGGGTTTCTTAAAAATATCAACACTGTCAAGCTAACAATGCAACTAATATTTGTAATCATAAATTGAACAATTTGGAATGTATTTTGAGCAGAGATTTGAAAATAGGTGAAATATATAATACAGTAAATGTAAAGTACAAATAATAGGGAATTCTTGGAGTTGAAACATTTTATTTATCTATATAGGTATATTTGTACCTGGCTTTTATGTAATCCAGACATCTGCTCAATATTATGACCACTCTTCGTATACTCTTCCAATATATCCAATGAATCTTCTTTTACTTCAGTTTCCTCATTGACATCTATGTTTGAGTAAAACTTTTCCTGTTTAAAGGATAAACTTAATTATAATAATTAATAATAATAATAATAATAATAATAATAATAATAATAATAATAATAATAATAATAATAATAATAATAATAATAATAATTTCTTTCTTTCAATTCTTTATCCACCATTCTCTTCCCACAAGATATGGGAAGGTCTGTAACACACTCCAGTACAGAGTACTACAGAAAAAGTATGGTTAAGTCAAGTCCAAAGGAATGCCACTAGTACCATCCCCTTAAGTGGGAGAGCTAATTCAGTGAAAATGGCAACTAGGTTTTTAAGGTTGCATGGGAGTGCATTGTGATTTCTGTCAATAGTAGGGTTTATCGCTGGGTCAGGCTCATACCCCATTACAACCCGGCTATTCACTATTATAATCCTCTTTCTAACTTGTCAAACAGAGATTCCTTTCTTTCTTTAGATTATTCTTTTAATCAATCAACTTTTCTTTTCAGTCTACCAGCCGGTCAATCTCCAAGCACACTCACCAATATGCCATCACCTAAATCTACCAACTGCTGTATCCATCCAGCATATGACAAAACCATCTTGATGTACTCCCCATTATTCTATCATTTAAGCCTTTCTTCACACCACACATCTCCCACGTAATTTCCATTTCTCATTTTATCAAATCATCTCAGCACTAACAGTCCCTACAAGATTGTCCATCTGGAACAGATTGTACCTCTAAATCTGCGAATACCTCCTCTATTCCATAAAAATATAAGCTTTTACTAAGTACCATATATTAACACAGTAGGTAACAACATACCATGCAAGTCTAGACCACCCAACAATTAATCCCTTTGTATCCATCATGATTTTCTAATTAAAATTCAGCCATATTTCATCTATACTGGAACTTCTTTTCCTTCTTATTTTATAAATGCTTAAACCCTCTCTGATACTTTGGTTCCACTGTCAGCATCCAACATGAAGACCAACCATGAGATACTCTCAATTGGCCAAATCCATAACTTATTCTTATCTACATTTCCTTTCAAACCCCTCCTTTTAACACCTCTACAACTCCCTTTATCAATCCTCTCAAACTCTCTTCTGACTAACCTCACACAAAAACAAATCATAGCATGGTTAATAAGAAGTACCTTCCATCATTCTAAATACTTTTTCCTTACTCTAATTTTCTTAATAACTGATGCTTATGCAAATAAAATAACCAAACAGACATAACACATCCTGCCTTACTCACTATTAATATAAAAACCTATCACTTTTCAATTTCATTTATTCTACACAAGCCTCCCTTATCATCATACATACTTTTGATTACATTCAGAAGCTTCCATCAATAACAACTATATATTTCCAACATCTGTAATGAGAGCTTTTCCTATTAACCCAGTCAAAACGCCTGTGCAGTCCACATAAACCTAAATAATTTGATCATCTCATTTGTTTCAATGTGAAAATCTGATCTATAATATCATGCCTACTATTTACCTGACAATTTATACTTCTTCACCATTCAGTCCCTCAATCACTTTTCAACCGAAATACCAGCATATATCTTATCTTCCCTACAACACTCCATAAACTAATTGCCATAATTCCTAGTTCTCTTATTCCCCTTATCCTAATATTAGGGTGCTATTACTGCTCTCCTCCAATCCTTTGGAACTATACCTTCTATAAAAGCTTTGTTACACAACTTCCATATCCTGTCAATCACAATCTCGCCTCCATTTTTATCATTTCAATTCATTCTCTACCTCATATTTATCATTCTTCACTCTTTCACTCTACCTTATTACTTCTACCAACTAATTACCTAATCAACAAAAAAGCTATTTCTTCTTACACCATCTAAACCACACATACTCACTATCACCTCTTCATTACTGTTAATGTTACATAGATTTTTGAAGTGTTTCATCCACTCTCTCCTCTCATCCATTTGATTAGTCATGAAAGTACCATACCTAATCTTTATTCTCTGAAGATTCCCTTTACACTCATTTTAAACCTTTTGTACTTCCTTTCAAGAGCTTCCTATTCCTTTATAAGTCCCCATTCATCCTCCTTCCAAACTGTTCATTTCCTCTTTTTTCCTCCTACATATACAACTTTTAGTCTTCCTTTTCTCCGCCTTATATATTTCCATACATCATTCTTTCGAGACCTCATCAATGTCTTTCAGTACATTCAACCATGCTTCTTTTTAACTTTTAACCGCTTGCATAACCTTTTCATTCCACCACTCACTATTTTTATTCTTATATTATACTTTAACATATCCACATACTTCTCTTGCGTTCCTCAACAAAAGGTTTCCTTCCTTCCTTCAAATAATAATAATAATAATAATAATAATAATAATAATAATAATAATAATAATAATAATAATAATAATAATAATAATAATAATTTCCATACCTGAGTTTCTAATGATAAACCTTGTTCAAGGCTTTTGACTATCGTTTCTAACAACGCTCCTTTCGTGGAACTTTCTAAGAGTCACTTTTAAATTTAATCACCTTAATTTAATATCTATGATTGTTTTCAATCTCCGGTCTGCTTTAATATTCAAAATTACACAAAAATATTTTTCAGTTTTTGTAAAATGACGACACTCAATTTTTGTAACCTAATGTAAAGAATTACACAACTCAAAACTTTCTAATGCTGAAGACCAAGCATATAAAAATATATACAAAATTAGGCTGAGTCAGAGCAAACTCTATGGCCTACTAAGACCTTTTCTTCACAAGCTTTACTGAACTTTTTATAGCTAACTAACTTATAACTTTTACGCCTATCTTTCTATAATAACAGGTTGTATGTATGTGAACTTTGTCACGTCTTTAATAGCAAACCAAGAAAATTAACAGAAGGTCCTCTGATTAATGAA
>JABUQX010126595.1:0-15000 GCA_015478945.1 Trachelipus rathkii | reverse complement strand
TTTTTTTTTTTTTAAAAAAAAACAAAAAAAAACATTTTGTTTTAAAAAAAAACGTGTTTTTTTTTAAAAAAAAAACCAAATTAAAAAAAACCGTTTTTTTCACAACCCTATATATATATATATATATATATATATATATATATATATATATATATATATATATATATATATATATATATATATATATATATATATATATATATATATATATATATATATATATATATATATATATATATATATATATAAATATATTACTTTCTATTATATTTATTCTTATATATATTATTATTATATATATATATATATATATATATATATATATATATATATATATATAGTAGAAAATTTTATAAATATATATATATATATATATAATATATATATATATATATATATATATATATATATATATATATATATATATATATATATATATATCCCTTGTGTAAAGGAAGAATTCACACAACGTGGTGGATCTTGTGTCCAAATAGGTATAAAAACTGAGTGGTAAGTGTTATAGGGAGTCACACTACTTTTATTTGTATCCTAGAAATGTTCATGCATGCCTGAATTAATTCATGCATGGTTGAGCTCCCTTATGGGGAACAAAGGACACCTATATATATATATATATATATATATATATATATATATATATATATATATATATAGCATATATATATATATATATATATATATATATACATACTATATATAAGTTAGCATATATATATATATATATATATATATATATGGGTCAGCATCGGAAAAGCAAGTCATATGGTATACTGTAAATCAAAACTATAATGCCATACTTAAATAAATATCATTTTATTAATCAGAGACATTTTTACCCCGGAAATTTAAAAAAATAAAAATAACGCTTTTTTAAAATTAAATTTCTTAAAAATATTGAAAAATTACAGCATTTTGAGAAATCGAACATGCTCGCTTACTCCGACCGAACAAACAAAGCGTGCCAAATGTTGAATTTTTTTTAAACTAACGAATACCTCCGGGTAAAAAAGAACGATGGATAGAGTCGGGTTTCTCGGCCTATTTGGGGGACTTTGTTCCCCTCTGTCCCTCCGTCGGCCCGAACCCCCAAAAGGATATAAAAAGAAAAAATATTTTCTCCATAAAAAAATGGTATTTGGCACCTCGAGAACTCGAGAACGATGCAGCAGGTTTCAAGGTCAAATCGGTCAATCAAAGCGTACAATGCGAGGTGTAACGACATTTAAGATGGCATGATAATATTAGAAATAAAATAAATTTTTTTTTTAGCTTTCTTCGATGAAATTACTTCCTGAAATCAAAAATGTTATTATTTCAGATGTTATAGTTTTCTAGTTACATGCCTGAACTTTTCAAAGTTGGTCTATATATATATATAGAGTGAGAGAGAGGAGAGATATACATCTAGAGACAGAAAGTCTATAGATAGATATGAGCATATATATACCAGTGTATATATATATATATATATATATATATATATATATATATATTCTTTTTTCTTTTATTTGATGCATATATAGTCACAGCGCGCAAAGAAGATACCAGAGACCCGGTTGAATCAACTTGATATACTGCACTACACCAAAACGGGTAGATTATCAAAATTATCGGAGAGATGGACAATCAAATCATAAAAAGAATTCCCAATTCAAAGAAAATGGAAGGCGTTGCTATCGAAAGTGCGATTCAGCAATACGTAGGCCAGCTTGGTGTTGGAGAAGTTGATCCTCAAGTGCCGGAAAGAAATGGAAGACATGGTGACCAAGTTAGGACAGCCAATAAAGAGATGGTGGATGGACTGAGGGATATGAATGTGGCAAAATTACAGGGGAAAGGAGAGGAGTCCCGACATAAAGTGTCCATGAGAGAGAGTGTGGCTGGCCAGTGAAGAGGGAACTCAGACGTTTCTTTTTTGTGGCGGTTGCGTCGGAAAGCAGAGGACCAACAACCTTAGAGAATTAATTCCACGCAAAGCTTAACTCATGCGGTGGTCGGAACTCCAACATTCCTGCCACCGCTCTCCGAAGCCCGGTAGAGACTGGAAACAGTTTTCTGAAGAGGGAAGCGAAACCCTGTCTTAACAGGATCGAAAGATAACTGGAGGCACTATGTTGATCAGATGCAGCCAACTTAGCTGCTCTGTCAGCTGTCGTTGCCAGCCACTATAACATGGGATGGTATCCAGCAAAACATAAGTTTTTCTAGCGTGGATACTTGGAATAAGTATCAGAGGTTCTTTGGATAAAGGACGCCAGCGCCCGAATGGTACTAAGTGAGAATCTAAGAAGCATTACAAAGGATTCGTCGTTGATGAGAGAATGCAGAGATGAGGTTACCAGGGATTGCAACAGCTCCACCGTGAATGTCGATAAAAAAGGAGAAAAATGACAAAGGCAGTGGTCAGGGAAAACGGCCGTGTCCAAAACTACTAGCCATTTTTGAGCAGTCAGTAAAATCGGCACTGATCCCTTATGGACCTCCAAGTGACGAAGTTGACGCTCGAAGTTCGGATGGTGATGAAGGACGGTCCAGACGATAGAGCAAAACATATTGAGGTATATGCCGGGAACTTTTTATGATTTGCTTTGTAACGTCTTCTTTCTTGCCTTCTTCCGCCAATACCGGCTCTCTAATTACCTTTTGCCTTCGTGGAGTAATAAAATTACCAGATATGCTGATCAGATATCGGTTCAGAAGCAGCTATTTCGATATTTTAATTTTTTCCTTGTCACGTTTCTTTTCGTTATATTAAAGGTATCATAAACTTGCTTGGGAGGCTAAGTCTCCACAGTTCTTTGGTTATAACTAATTCACAAGTCATTAAAGAGATCTAACATTGGGTCTTAAGCAGCCAACACTAAATTCACTTACTACCTTGATATTGTACGGAAAGGTGAGTATAGCTGCTTTCTTTAATGCATATTTGCACCATTATTTCTTTAGTTAGTTGAATTCATTAAAACAAAAGACCTTCTCCTCAACACGTCCCTCGCTTTAAATTATTTATCAAATTTGTATCTATTTCAACTTGGGTCTTACAAGGCAAACCTTGGCGTATGGATATTCATATTGTAGGTTTCATAGCTCTTCCTATGTCTGGGTATGTATATCACATATTGAGTAATTTTAAATGAATCTATATTTTGAATAAGGTTTAATTTGTTTATATACCGATACCATTATAAAAAGAAAAGAAAAAAAAAGACATTAGTTTGGCAAGAGAATCATCAATGACAGTTTCGTTAATGGATTTTGGCATACTCCGTTTGGGTTTTCTTAAAAATTATCAACACTGTCAAGCTAACAATGCAACTTAATATTTGTAATCATAAATTGAACAATTTGGAATGTATTTTGAGCAGAGATTTGAAACTATAAATTTCTTAGAGCTCAAAACTTGGAAGACAAAATAGTCTTTAGAACATTTCATTTATAGACTTTCGTATTGAAGAAAAACTTCAAGATTTGTGTTGTGCAAAATTTCCATTTGAAGCAGAGGGAAGATTATGAAGGGCAAAATATAGATACGTTTTTTTTTATTCTTCCATAGAGTTAATTGAAAGTAAACAAAACCACAGGATGTAGATAAATTCTCCCAACTTAGTAAATTTCTTATTTAATTCCTGGGAATGCGTAATTAATTAGGTTTGCAAGACTCACTAGACTCTCAGTTTGTTTACTTCCTTTGCAGACGCATTTTTGAACATCTTCAAGGTACTCTTTCTCTGGTTTATGCAATATTGTGTAGAGTTTTGTTCTCTCATTGCTGCTAGGGTTATAACGCCTTACATAATTATGAAATAGTAATATCCTTGTATCCTTATATTTTTAATAGAAATAGGACTGCTTGGAGGATTGATCTCGCCATACTCTTTGCTAAATACAGATACACTAAAGTCTTTACTTACTCTCATTTTGTGTATCTAGATACAAAACTCATACCAAAATGTTTATATTTTTCATTTCTAATAAATTTGGAAGGGTAAATAATATCGAAATGACACATCACAACATTTCATATAATTCATTGTTTTTTCAAAGGCGTAAAAGATTATTACATTTTTATTTGTTAAAAGGTAAAAATATATTCAAATTTAAAAAAAGTTTTACCTTTTAAATTTTGTAATATATACTGTACTTATATCTAATTTATTAGCACTTTGTAAATAAATTTTTCTAAGAGTTAATAATTTATAAGTTGCATCCTGATTTGAAAGTAAGTGTGTGTGTGTGTGTGTGTGTGTGTGTGTGTGTGTGTGTTGTGTGTGTGTGTGTGCGTGTGTGTGTGCGTTGTGTGTGTGTGCGCGAGGTGCGTGCGGTGGGTTTTTTTTGTTTATGGTTTTTGGTTGTTGGGTGAGATTCGAAAATTGAGAGCAGGGAAGATCATGTGACGCCAGTGTGAAACAAAATTAATAATTTTTGGTGCCTAAAATGTAATTTTTTTTTCCCCTAAAACAAAGATTTATGCATGGTCAGCATTTGTGTCTATTTAAGGACTTTTATAATTACTTTCCAAGTTTGCAGCTCAGGCACATTTAAAATAACTTAATATTTCTATGTGTTAACATTGTGGTGAATTATATTCTTTATAATTACTTTCATATTTACACTCCGAACATTTAAATAATTTTATATTTTCATGCGCAAGCATGTGAACTTTTAAGCTTCCTTTCTGATTACATTCATAGTTACAATCAGAACATTTAAATAATTTTACATTTCCGTGTCTCAACATGTGTTTCTTAAGACTATCTGTTCTATTACATTCATAGTCGCACTCAGAACATTTAAGTAATTTAGTATTTGTATGTGTTAACATGTGTCTCTTCATGCGAGATTTTGCATTACATTCATAGTTACACTCAGAACATTTAAATAATTTAATATTTGTATGTATTAAAATATGCCTCTTCAAGGTGCCTTTAGAATTACACTCAAAGTTGCACTCAGAACATTTAAGTAATTTAATAGTATGTGTTAACATATGTCTCTTCATATCACTTTTTCTATTACATTCATAGTTACACTCAGCACATTTAAATAACTTAATATTTCTATGTGTTAACATGTGTTTCTTCATGTTATCTTTATAATTACTTTCATATATACAGTCCGAACATTTAAATAATTTAGTTTTTGCATGTGTTAACATGTGACTATTTAAGCTTCCTTTAAGTTTACATTCAAAATTGCATTAAAAATTTAAATAACTTAATATTTTTATGTGCTAACAAAATGTGCACATTCATGTTTCCTTTGCGGTTACTTTCATACTTGCACTCAGAACATTTAAATAATTTTATATTTTCATGCTCAAGCATGTGAATTTTTAAGCTTCCTTTCTGATTACATTCATAGTTACATTTAGAACATTTAAATAATTTTACATTTCCGTGTCTTAACATGTGATCCTTCAGATTAGATTTCCTATTGCATTTATAGTCGCACTCAGAACATTTAAGTAATTTAATATTTGTATGTGTTAACATGTGATCCTTCATGCTAGATTTTGCATTACATTCATAGTTACACTCAGCACATTTAAATAATTTAATATTTGTATGTATTAACCTATGATGCTTCATTTGTGATTTATAATTACACTCAAAGTTGCACTCAGAACATTTAAATAATTTAATATTTTTATGTTTTAATAAGTGAATTCTTAAGCCTTTTTTCTAATTACATTCGTAGTTGCATTCAGAACACTTAAATAATTTTTTGTCTCCATGAGTTAACAAATGTTGTTTCATGCTAAATTTATGATTACTTTCAAAGTAACATTCATAACATTTGAATAGTTTTGTATTTTTTTTTTTTTTTTTTTTTTTTTTTTTTTTTTTCACCTTTCTTAAGGGTTACCATTTAATGCGCGGGCCCGAACCTCGGGCCTAAGCGCATATGGTTGTCCCGGCAGGTTCTTTAACAACCAAGAACCATTCTCAGTATTCTGGCGCTCTGTCGTATTATAATGGAGCTCATCTCCAACGTTGTTACTTCCACCGGTAGTCTTTCAATATATTGATTTAAGCTTTTTTTTATCACTCCCATACTTCCAATTACCACAGGGATAACCTCTGCTCTATCAATGTCATTCCACATTCCTTGTAATGAGTATTTCAGAGTTTGGTACTTAACTTCCTTTTCAGTTTCATATGCTGATACTCTGCCGTCCCATGGAATTCCTATCTCTATAATGTATGCCTTTCTTTCTCTTTTATCTTTTACAACAATATCCGGTTTGTTATGTCTTATAGGTACATCTGTGGGAATGCTATAGTCGTATAGTATTAGCGCGTGGTTATTTTCTTCTATTGCGTTTGGGTTGTGTTCCCAGTATTTGGATGCTTCTATTGGTATTTTGTATTTTTCACAAATTCTAAAATGGATTAATTTGCATATTGTATTATGTCTTTCGGTGTATTGCTTGCGACCGAGAAGTGTGTCACAGCTTGATAATATATGGCTAACTGTTTCCGGAGATACTTTACACATTCGGCATTTGTTGGATATGTTCTCCTTCTCTATCTCTCTCTTGAACCAATTGGTTCGTAATGCTAAGTCCTGTGCCCCTACAATTGTTCTTTCATCTTCTTTTCTTAGATTACCCCTGCATACTGCTTCTATCGATTTTTCTTTATCTATATACACCTGTTCTATGATATTTTTGTATTCCTTTGCAAATGCATGCTATTGGTGTGTTTTAACGAGTGAACCTTTAAATTTGATTTGTTATTACATTCATAGCTGCACTCTGAACATTTGTAAAGTTTTACATTTCCATGTGTTAACATGTGTTTCTTCATACTTTCTTTATAATTACATTTAAAGTTGCAATCAGAACACTTAAATAATTTTTCATCTCTATGCGTTAACAAGTGTGTCTTAATGTTACATTTATAATTACATTCATAGTTGCATTCAGAACATTTGAATAGCTTTGTGTTGCTGTGATTTAACAAGTGAATCTTTAAACTTTTTTTACAATTACATTCATAACTGCAAGCATAACATTTGAATAGTTTTGTATCAGAGTGTACTAAACTATGTCTTTTAAGATGGGATTTATCCTTACTTTCATAGTTGCAATGGATACATTTAAACTTTCTTGTACACTGTGACTTCAAATGACTTTTCAATTCATCTTTGCTTTTAAAACCAATGTTACAATAGTGAAACAGCCTTTTGTTTTCCTATTATATTATTTTATTCTACTTCTTTCTCATTTTCTTTTTTCTTTTTTTCTCCTTTTCTTTCAACACTTTCGATTTTGCCTCTTCTGTCACCAAGAAAGGTCTAAATAAAACAAGAATATATATATATATATATATATATATATATATATATTATATATATATATATATTAAATATAATATATATATATAATATATATATATAATATATATTATAATATATATATATATATATATATATAATATTATAATATTATATATATATATATATATATATATATAGCCTTTTAAATATATTGTTTAAATATATGTTTTTATCTATTCAAAAATATTAAATTACTTTCTATTTATATATACATTATAATCCCGTGTTACCCCTGCAGGGGGATTAAGCGCACGTTAAAAGGTTTATATAAATATATATATATATATATATATATATATATATATATATATATATATATATATATATATATATATATATATATATATTATATATATATATATATATATATATATATATATATATATATATATATATATTTTTTTTTTTTTTTGAGTGAGTGAGTGTACAGGAGCCACCACTGCGCACAAAAAAGCGGCGATACCGAGTCAGAAAATCAACTACAGGGGCAACTCCTAAACAGAACGCATGAAAACGGGAATGCAATTATTAAATCCTATAGAGCAGAGTCAGTTCCCGAAGGAAAGCAAAAATCGCGTCACTGTGGAAATGAAGTGATTCAGACAATATATATGAGAGGCGGGATTGGAAAGGTATGGTGTGTAACAAGGGGAAAAGCCGGTCTCTGGAAGCCGCAAGAGCCACACAATCCACGAGAAGATGGCGTACCGAAAGTAGACACTGGGAACGGCAGAAAGGACATAAAGGGGGATGCTCCCTTGCCATAAGATAGCTATGTGTTACATTAGTATGGCCAATTCGCAAACGAGCCAGGACCACCTCCTGGTGCCAACTCCGGCGAAAAGACGATGGCCAAATCCCCAGGAGCGGCTTTACGCTACGCAGTTTGGCACCACGATGATCCTCCGACCAACACTCCTGCCAACAAGCGAGGAAGCCCTGTTTGAGTCGGGAACAGAAATCAGCAGCTGGGAGGTGTCCCAGCAAGATGGTCACATGTAAGTATCGTCGACAGGTAATTTTGCAGGTGGAGGCGCGATAGGCCGGCTTTGTCATGGCCAATTCGTTACCCAGGATACCCACGTCAAACACTTGTGTCTAGCATGCAGCATACATAGAAACCTTTGGATGATGGAACCAAAGGATGTCTGGTCGTTCGATTTTGTAGTGCAAGAAGAGCACTCTGCGAGTCAGAAAAAATTGTATACTTGTCAAGCAGATCTAGTGTCAGAATCCTATTATTAGCCAAAATCAGCGCAACTAAGGGTTTAAAAAAATTCCGGTTTTTTAAAAATTTGATTTTTTTTTGGATAAATCTTTTTTTTTTTTTAGTTTATGTTGTAGATACTTTATAGTTAGTTTTTAGGATTGAGCAGTTGAAAGCAATACGTAGTTTAGCTAGTACCAAGTTATGTTTTTTTTTTCCTCGACTTCTTTTAACTTAGATTTTTGGCGTTTACTTATTTGAATATCCGTTATTATATAATATATACCCGTTTAGATACCACTTTTTAGTTGATCAATAGTATTTTTTCTTCTTCTTTTTTTTTGTTTCGTATGCAATTTCTTGAGTGTGTGTGAGTGTTTTGAACTTTCTGGATTGTTCATATTTTAGATATTTACTGTAAATATAGGTTTTAGCGTATTTTTAAAATTCCAGGTTTTAGCTTACGAATAAATTTTCCTCATTACTTTATCCTCATTTCTCCTTTGGGTTTTGTCTGTTTGTTTCTGTCTGTTGTTCTTGTTTGTTGTTGTGACTGTGTGTGCGTGTATGATGGTGGATTTGCACAGGCACGGGTTTCATTTGACTTTTTACCAACATCCGTGGCTTGCACTCCAACTCTGCATCCGTGGAATACCCCCTCTCTAACTCTAACCCTAATCTTTTGCTCTTGTTTTTTGAGACCCAGATGGCTAAGAATTCATCCATCAACTCGTTTATATATCCAACTAAAACTTATTTTATAATTTCCGTCTGAAGGGTTGGAGTATGTGCCTTGATGTAAAACATAAACACCCTATAACACGTTCTAAGGGAATTCTCGAATCTCTAACTTTCGATGTTCTGTTGGCTTAAAATCTTTCTTCTTCTACTACAATAATCTTGCTGCTTCTGCCTACTGTTCTCCTTAACAGAACAGATTTTCATGCCTTTTTTTGATTACCTTACTACTTCTCACGAGGACTGCTATATCTTCCCATCCAAATATGCTGAGATCCTCTATCTAGGGGATTTCAATGTACACAAAAATGATTGGTTGGGGTCCTCTCATACTGATTTAGTTGGGGAGGAAGCCGAATCATTCAGTTTTATTCTCAACGATCTGGAGCCACTAATTTAAGAACCACATTCCCGGACGTCCCCAAACCAATTCTCCTTGAAACACTCTTGACCTATGTTGTCACCACTAGTCCTTCTCTCTATAAATACACCACCTTCGCTCCTATCGGTAAATCTGACCACAACCTTATATTCTTAATTTTAATACTTTCTCTCCAACAGCTCCATTCTGGCCCTAAGCGTTTTTTTCTGGCACTTAATCGGGCTGGACTGGGGCATTGCGTTTAGCTTTACGCTAACTATAATTGGAGTGAATGCTTTGACTCTGAAGACGCTTCGGGCTTCTTGCAAAGATAAAGTGGGAGCTGTATCTTGATGGGAGAGCAGGTTCATTCCATCTCTTCGACTATATCTTTTTCTCCTCAAAACCCATGTTCAATCGTGCTTGTTCTCTGGCCTTTCAGGCTAGAGACAGTGCGTATCGGGTTGTGCGAAAAATCTCATTTCTCCTATCACTCTTGCTAGTTTTCATTCAGCTAGAAATCGTTGCAGGGATACTCTTCGACGAGCAAAGCGGACTTTTATTAAACGAAAAGTGCGCTGACCTCCTTTTGGTTCTCCTACTGACAAATTTCCTTCTGGCCTCTTTGCAAAAACATTCTCTAACAACTTTTCTGTGTAATCATCCTTTCCTTCTCTTATTCGCTCTGATGGTAATTAACTCCAACTGAAAAGGTCAATCTCTTCGGCCTCCTATTTGCCTCTAAACTCAACCCTGGACGATTCTGGCATTCCTCTTCTTCCTCCTTTTCCTCTCAGGTGTCCTATGCCTTTGCCTGTGATTAAACATTTTGATGGGGTTGCATGAGCTTCTGAAACCTAGAACGTAAAAAAGTGTTGGGTGGCCCGGATGCATTCCTCCCCGAGTTTTGAGGGAGTGTGCCTCCGTGCTGACCCCGCCCCTCTTTCAACTATTCTCTAGGCCTCAATACTAGCACTTTCCCTCATGTTTGGGAGGCACGCATATGTCCAACCTATTCTAAAAAAGGGAAGCCGCTCTGATCCTCTAACTATCGCCCTATAGCTGTCAAATTTGTATTCTATCTAAGATTTTTGAACCCTCTTCAACCTCTCAATCTTGGACCATATGAATTCATTCACTTCTTTTCGATCGCCAGGTACGGCTTCGGCGCTCAAGGTCTTCTGGCCGAGTATACTTGCCTATTTAACAGATTTATATGTTTTTCCGCCCTTAGGAACTACGGGGAGACTGCGTGGTGGCGCTTGACATATCCAAAGCATTGGACCGGGTATGGCACGCGTCACTTCTTCCCAGCTCCCTTCCTTTGGGTTTCCTCCTTCTCTTTGCTACTTATGTCCTTAGCTTTCTTTCAAATCGCTCAATATCGGCTGTTGTTGATGGGGCGACATCATCATCTTTTTCTGTCAATAGTGTGGTGTTTCCTCAGGGTTCTGTCTTGTTTCCCCTATTTTATTCCTGCTTTTCATTAATGATCTTCTCCCCTGCCCATCTAACTCTATCCACTCAATGCCGATGACTTCGACCCTTCAGTCTTCAAAACTCATTTCAATTCTGCTCGCTCTTTTACTTCTAGAATTGCCTCTCGGCTTAACCTTTTCCGATTCTATTCTCGTTGATCTGGGGAAAGAATTTCCGGGTGGGGTCGTTTTCTCAACCTTGTGAAACTTAATTCTTTAAAATCCCAACTTCTACAATTCTCCCCTTCTAAGACACCTTCTAACCTTTCCTATCTCTTTCGACGCGTTCTCTCGTCTCTCCTGTTGGACAATATAAACATTCTTGGCCTTAACATAAACAAAAAATGTCTTGGAAACCTCACATTCACAACGGTTGCTAGGTTGGCCTCAAAGAAACTGGGAGTTTCTGTTAGACTGCGTGACTTTTTTTCCTTCCTCACAGTTGCTCTAGCTTTAGAAGGGTTTTATCCGCCCTTGTATGGAGTGCTCATATGATATCTGTGGTGACTGGTTTTCACCCGGCTTTTGGATGGGTCGAGTCAAAGGCCAAAAGGCTTATTAACTGCCCTGTACTTTCTGGTTCACTTGACCCTCGAAACATTTGGCGGCGCGATGTCGGTGCTTTATCTCTTTTCTATAGGTACCGTAGCGGCAAGTGCTCGAGGGAACTTTCCACTCGCGTACCACCACCTTTACGACGCCCACGAAGCACAAGGGGTGCTGTGTTGGCACATGAGTTTTGTGTTGATATTAGTAACTCCAGACTTGTTCGCTGCGGTGCTTCCTTCTTTCCTGCCACCTCTGTTCTGTGGAATTCTCTTCCATCTTCTGTGTTTCCTACTCAATTTAATCTCTCTCACTTTAAGGCCTGCGTCTGTGCTCATCTGCGTAATTTGCGTTAGATGAATATTTGAGAAGATATCAACACTCCCTACATAAATAAGGCTCTGCCCGTGAGCGGCGGAGTCAAGTGTAAAAAAAAAAAAAAAAAAAAAAAAAAAAAAAAAAAAAAAAAAAAAAAAAAAAAAAAAAAAACTCGGCCATAAAGATGGACGCGTCAGAAGGGAGACAGTGGGATACAGTAAGGTCCGGAAAGACCTCTGATGCACCCTCCCCACCCTCTCGCCTTGATCCGTCGGTGTAGAGCTCCCATGGAGAGCCAGGTGAGACAGAAAGGAAGCCTTTAGTAGAGTCGGGTGGTCTCCGGATTTTGATAAGGTAGGCAACTTCATGCACATCACAGGGGGCGGATACAACCAATAAGGGCAGACATCATCGTAGTCAAATTGTAAAACAGTCCGCACAGGGAGGCGGAGAAAACGGAAGACAGACGCTACAACCTCAGCAAACGGCCAATAGGCACCCAACAAAAA
The DNA here is from genome assembly GCA_015478945.1 of Trachelipus rathkii. Taxonomy (NCBI): domain Eukaryota; kingdom Metazoa; phylum Arthropoda; class Malacostraca; order Isopoda; family Trachelipodidae; genus Trachelipus; species Trachelipus rathkii. The sequence continues at coordinate 2,481 of JABUQX010126595.1, read as the reverse complement.
AAATTGTAAGTCAAATGTGGGGAGAAATGTGGGAAATGTGGGTCCCCATATGAAGGCTCCTCCTGGATTATAGGAACTTATAAGCTGTACCGGATTATAAGACGTTCCAACTACCAACTTGTGGGATCTTATGGCAATCAGAGCTCATAGGATATTACAATGAAAAATACTTATCACAAGTTGTAGGGAAATTGCCTGATAAGGAATAGTAACACATTGTCCCTTCAATTTCCCACAAATATACCACGTAGAATAAATCAAAAATTTCAATGGGCAGGATATATATATATATATTATATATATATATATATATTATATAATATATATATATATTATATATATATATATATATATTATATATATTATAGTATATATATATTATAATATATATATATATATATATATATATATATAATAAAATAACAAATTATAATGTAATTATAATAATAATAATAATAATCATAATTATAATAATTATAAATAATAATAATAATAATAATAATAATAATAATAATAATAATAATAATAATAATAATAATAATGAATAATCGTAGTTGGGTCGTGTGGTCATATTTTAAACAATAAATTCAAAAGTTTTTATTTTTTTAAATATATATATTTCCTCCAATTAAAGAGGATATTGGGGAACGATTTCTGCTTCACTAAATCGTAAAGATGCTGATAATATTAAAAAAATATCAATATATCGATATTTTTAAAATATATCAAATTGCTCTTGATATTTGGTAAAAATATCGATATATCAGATTAAAAAAATATTGTTTATATATATTATATATTTATATAATATTATAAATATATATTATTTATATATATATTCCATATATATATTATATATATATATTATATATATATATATATATATATGGCCAGCGTCCAGAGTAGCTGACACCTGTATCTAAAAAAACTGCCATAGCTACATAAAAACTGAATACATTATTGAATTCTGGAACCATTTTAATACCGGGAAAGAAAAAATTATTTTATTAATTATTTTTAATAGAAATTAATTAAGAATTAATAAATTAATTAAAATAATACCGGGCTGAATAACATCTTACGCCTGGCATTTTGGTACTTCTTCTGGCAGCGAGACTCCTCCTCCTGCTGCTGGCTGCAAGACAGCGAGAAAAATTTTTTTTACTTTTTAATTGTGAATGAAAAACATTTTTTATTCATGTTTTCCGTATATATATATATATATATATATATATATATATATATATATATATATATATATATTATATATATATATATATATATATATATATATATTAAAATGATTTGAAAGTTGAGACATGAGAATAGAGTATGTAAAAACTTACTGTTTAAGTTAAGGTCGTAGAGACACTATCGTGTCTTAGAATAAAGTTGCCATACCATTCGACCCTTGAATGCTTCCTCTCTTTCTGTTTACTTGGAATGTTGAGATTTGGATTTAGAATTTTGATGAAATGGAGAGGTTGATAAGCTTTAAAGCAAACAAGTGATGAAACTCATGCAAAGTGACAGTTGCAGGATATGAAAAATATGAAAAAGGAGATTAGAGGATGCAGGGATGACACATGTAAGCATAAGCAATATAAGCGAAATTAAATAATTACCTTATTTTTATTTTTACCAAAATTTAAAGGGAATGCAAGCTTTGCAAAGGTATTTCATTTAAAAATAATTGAGAGGGGATAAGATAAATAGTAAAATGAGAGGTTTATTAAATATTAGTTATGTATAAAAGTATATTACATCATCATCATCCATGCATACTCTTAGGGGCATAGATAATAATTTTTCTTTGAGCACTAGTACTAGGTACATTCGCTACTTGCGGGAACCATTTTATTTTTTTAGAGTTATGTACTGCGGGAACATTTCTTTTTTAGAGTTATGTACTATAAGTACGAGGAAGTTATAATTTTTACTTCAGAGAAGTGAATACAGGTGTAACATTTTACCAATGTACATTAGTGACACAATAATACATAAGAAAAAAATGTTTATAAATAAATTAAATAATGCTATTTTTAAAACACCTTAATATGACACAATTGATAATTTTAATTGTTAATTTTAAATTAAGAGTTTTAAAGTAAGTTTACTAAAATAAGTGTCAGTTAAATTAATATACACTCATAGAGTTTCGGCTCTTTCACTAAATTGTTTCATAAGAAGTTTTTTTAGCTTTTTAAAAGAAGTCTATGCTTCACCCTTTTCTGGTATTTAATCTTAAAACTGCACTTTCACTTTTATAATAACAGTTTTTAGTAATTTTCTATTGAATTACAAAGAAAAGGAATGTCTCCTAAATTATTTTCAAAAGGTTGGTTTAAAATTGTTTTCTTTTCCAGATAAGAAAGGGAAAATATCTCCTAAAAGTTTTCAAGTTTATAATAGAGGGTATGGAACCCTGGCTGGTTTTTGTAGAATTGAAGAGGGAATGAATTCCCTTAACTAGTTTTGATT
>JABUQX010126594.1:25000-30160 GCA_015478945.1 Trachelipus rathkii | reverse complement strand
TATATATATATATATATATTATATATTATATATTATATATTATTATATATACATATATATTATATATTATATATATTATATATTATATTGTTATTGTTAGGATGTAAAGATATATATGAGTATATATATTCATATATGTTATTAAGAATATATATTATTATTATTATTAAGTTATTATTATATATATATATACATATATACATAAATATATATATATATATATAGAAAGATAAATATATATTATTATTATTGTTATATATATATATACATATATATATACAATATTTACATATATTATATTTATACTATGTTATATACATATGTTATACATATATACAGCTGCATACATATATAATATGTTATATATATATATATATATATATTATTATATTATATATTATTGTTTATAAATATATATATATATATATATATATATATATATATATATATATATATATTTTTTTTATAGATATATATTTTTATATTTTTATTATAAATTACACGTATATAAAAGGTAATAGAGAGATATTAAACTAATGTTCTTGTTTTGTTTAAACGTTGGTAATATATATATATTATAGAGAAGACATATAAATAATTTGTGGGGTTGAAACTTAGATACATAAATTTATACATCAATACTTTGACTGGGTCAAAATCTCAGGATTTTGAAGTCACAGCACCTGGACAAACTTGTGTGGTGCTTTAGATTTGCATGAGCATGTTTGGTTAGTTGGTTGACTGGGACAGTCTCGATAGGCCCATGTGGCTTCTTACTATCTCTATATTCTTAATGTCTTAATATTTTTGCATCTGATACTTTGATAACTACTTTGGTAATTGTTTAGTATTACTGACTTGAGTTCACGTTCATAGTATATTAAAATTATAAATATTTCCTTTACAAAAATGGTTTTAAAAAATTATTTGAAGTTTTTTTTACGCATTTGAGTTTATTTTGAGCTAATATTTTCACTAAAAAATTAATATTAACGCCCTGAAAATCATAACATTTCGGCTTTTTTCCGTTCGTGTAGGCACTGAAGCATAGTGTATTAATATAATATAGTGAGGTAGCATTAGCATATTGTATTAAGAGATTTTCTTCTAATGTCAAGGGTGACGTCACGCGTCACTCCTCCGAAATCGAGTTAGCTGATTGGCTGCAACGTCGATTTTAATACAGTACCACAATATTGTATTTTGAGATATATTTATTGCACAGCAACAATTATATATATATGTATATGCTATAGCATATATATATATATATATATATATATAGTATATATATATATGATATATATATATATATTATATATATATATATATAAAGAAAGAAAGAAAGAAAGAAGTATTATTATTATTATTATATATATTATTATATATATATATATATATGTATATATATTTATTATATATATATATATATACATATTGTTGTTATGTTTATATATATATATTATTAAGTTATTATTGTTATAAGAAGAGCATATTGAAATATATATATTATATATTATTATTATATTATTATATATTACTATACATATATTATTACATATGATATATATAAGTGTATATATAGCTAAGTTGGTTGGTTACTATATTATGATGATATATATATATATTACGCTATATAAGGTTATATAGCAGCAGCAGCAGTAGTGGTTGCTGTAGACAGCGACCCACACATTTTGAAAATTTTCTAAGTTTCAAAAATTTTCTAGTCTGTGTTAAGTTAAGTTAGGTTTTTAATAAAATTGTTTAGTGACAAGCTTCTGGCATAATTCCAGAAGCTTGCCACTAAAGAATTTTCTTAAAAACTTAACTTTTCTGACTTAGAAATTTTTTGAACTTAGAAAATTTTCAGTCTCAAAATGTGTGGGTCGATGTCAGTATTCATAAATATATATGATATATTTATTATAGTTATTTTATCTCTTTTTATTATAATTTTTGTGTTATGTATATATATATATATATATATATATATATATATATATATATATATATATATATATATTATTGTTAAGTTATTATATATATATATAAAGAAAGATATATATATTACATACATATGCCATATATATAATATATATATAGAAGAATATATAGTATATATATATATATATATATACATGCTATTATTATTGGTTATATATATATATATGTTATTATATATTATATTACATAGCTAAGGTTATATAGTGTTTTAAGACTAATATTTATAAAAAAGGATGGCTATTGTACCCACGATTCCATTAAACAAAAATCAGGCCAAAAATTCGTCAGTACAATCATCTGTTTCCTTAGGTAATAGGATTGCCAGAAGCATTGGTGTGGTGCGGTTGTAAAAGCATATGTGGTGCGGTGCGGTGCGTGGTGACGCAAAAGATGGTGCGGTGTGCAAAATCCGGTGCTCGGCCAACACTAGGTGGAGTGGTACATGGTTGGATTAAATAGTGGTTGTGGAATAGAAAACGGTGTGTACAACTAAATGGCAATAAGTCATCATGGAAAATAGTGAAGAATGGCGTCCCGCAGGGTTAATTGTTGGGGCCACTATTGTTCCTCGCATATATAAATGATTTAGACCAGGGACTTAAATGCAAGGTTTCTAAGTTTGCAGATGATACCAAAAAGCGGCATACCTAGTAGAATAGATGAAGATTCAAAATGATCTGGATAAATTTCTGGATGGGTAGATAAGTGGCAAATGAATTTAATAGTAAAAGTGTAAGGTTCTTCACATAGGTTACTCAAATAAAAGTTTTAACTATATAGCTGCGTTTCGAGAAGCCCGAGTGCAAAATCGACTCGGAAACGCTTCGAATTGAAAAAAAATTTACATTAACCAATCAGAGAACAGGAAATTGAGTACCTGGAACGGCCGAGCGCGCCCGTCGGATCAGCTGACAATTGTAAACAATACTCTTATACTTATATTTATCTATTTTATGAAATGATACGATATATTTAGTATACTTAATATAAAAGTTAACCAAAATTTTCAAGCCATGTCCTACACATGTTTTGTAAAGAAATTTGTTTGTAAACAAAGTATCCTTCCGCAAAGCCTCGCCCAGTTAATAATTCCCAAAATCGATGTGATTTAACAACAGCGGCGCATGACTGTGATTAGCGACGTAGAAGTAAGCAAACGGGTGCTGAAACGATGATATGCCTGTGTGCTCACCCGGGCTTCTGGAAACGCAGCTTATGATATTAATGAGGATTGGCTTGAGTCTGTGGACCAAGAAAAGATTTAGGTGTATTATAAGCAGTAATTTGAAAGTAGCTAATCAGTGTTTTGAAGCAAGAATAAAGCAAATAAGATGCTGGGATAATAAATTGCAATGTTGTTTAGAAGAACATGAAGTTATAAGTAAATTGTATAATAGCTATGTTGGGCCAGTATTAGAGTACTGTGCACAAGTTTGGGCCCTTATTTAAAGAAAGACCTAAATATGCTAGAGAGAGCGAACGTAGAGCAACAAGGATGATTTGGGGTTGAGGGCAAGAGCCATGAGGAGAGAGGCTTGAAGAGCAGGAATGTTCTAGGGAAGGCAGATTTTAGAGGGGACATGATACATGTATCAAGTGTCCTTGTACTTGAAAGTCTACAAAATATTTACATCTATTGATAATACGGAGACTAATAAATTCTTCAGAGTAGAGCACGGACGGGAGACCAGGGGGCATAAGAAAAATAATTAGAAAGCATTCATTTAGTAATAGGTTTGTTAAATTTTGGATTGGTTTACCACAGGAGGTTGCTGAGTGAGACTCGATTGCAGCATTTAAGAAAGGATTAGATAGGCATAATGATTGGTAGGGTATTATATAGCATATTTTGGACTAAGCCAAAGTGACGGGTTTTTAGTTACAGTAGTTATTGGTACCCAAACTGCTATTACTATAAAGTTATTAAAGCTTGTAGTGTGATTACCATGTACTTTAGCTATAAATTTTTTCTCTTAGTTGTAGATTTTGTGTATATTATGTAAGCTATTGACAAGCCCTAGGGTGTTTTGTGGGTTTGCATGAACATGTTGTTTGGTGATTGGTTCAGTTGGCTTGACTGGGGCTCGATAGGCCCATGTGACTTCTTACTGTCTTTTTATTTTTAATGTTCTAAAAGAAGGGAATGAGAATCATCAGTTGAGCGCCCCTTACGAAAGTCATGCTGGTCATCGAAAGTAAGATTAGAAGATTTATAATGTTTCCAGATCTTCCTGTTACAAGTAGATTCGAAATATCAGGAATATACGAAGGCTATAACAAGAAGACGATAGTTAAAGGGTTAAAAGGGGTTCCTAATTTTTGGCACAAGATGAATGTGGATCATTCCTTAGTAGTTTACCTCGATTTTCATTTTTCCTTTATCGATGATTTAAACCGTGCTTCATTAAAGCCGTTATTGTTTTTGTCACTTAATTGTGCTTACGCTCGATAAGAAATGCTAACCCAGTTTTAGCACGAATTTTGTACATAAACGAACGTTTGCTTGCAAACATTTTGAATCATCTGGGGAGCCAGTGATGGAGCACGGTTTTGGAATAAACAGAAATAAAAATAATAACAAATGGTTTATATTATGATAAACTATTGTGATGGAGTTTTTCCATTTGGAAGAAATTAGATTTAAAGCTAATTTTATGAATGAAACATTCATCAAATCAAAGTAATCAATTAACTCCGCATATCTTGTTTGTTTACATTTTTCCATAAGCATTTTCCTAAATTCGGCAAGCACGGGAAATAACAACCTTATAGAATTTAGGAAATTCCTTACGTTTGGTGAGCATTTTCCTAAATTTATGCTAAATTTGACAAAAACGAACGCAAACTCGATCATTTCTTACGTTTCATAAGTACAAATGCAAAAACGAAAACTGCTTTACTCACTGTTTTCCATCTAATGAACCGGTAGGAAGATTGGTGTAACTTTGAAAAGAGATTTATGCCTAAACTACTGTACAGATAAAGTTTGAAAACAAACCTGCATACAATGCAAACTGCTTCTCGAAGTTGATTACGGAATTTTGTTTCCGATTGATGCTAAATTTGGAACTTTATCCTGAAATTCAAACATTCAAAAATGCAAAATTTATGATTAAAAAAATAATTGATAATTAATCTTCAAATTAGATATAAACT
>JABUQX010126594.1:17500-22500 GCA_015478945.1 Trachelipus rathkii | reverse complement strand
GAGGGGCCGCTGTAATGTTTGATGCAGGGGACGGAACATAATTTTCACTCCTCTTTCTGATGTCCGTGGCCTACGTACATCCTAGTTTGCTGATCAATTCACATTCTACATTTTACTTATGCCTGAGACACAGGTATTCATGGATTATTTCCTAATAGCCAGATATTTTACAGATTCTACCTAGAGTCAGTCTGTGCCTATATAAACATCAATTTACCCTTACAGGGTTCACACTGAAATTTTGAATTTGAATTCCCTGACCAGCGTGTTCGTTATTTTTGGTGTATAAAATATCTATTGATCATTATTGCAGCCTATTTACTCAGTTCATACAGTAAATTATTGAAAATTTACTTGAAATTGTTCATCATCATCATGGATGAATTTAAAAAAAAAAATTTTTTTTTTTTAGTAGCCGTCCAACGCACTCTTTTATTTTTTCATAAAGTAAACAGTTTTATTTATACAAAAAGAAAATAAATTAAGCTACATTAGCGCCTAGGTGAAGAACGTCCACTGTGATCACAAAAGTTCTAAATGGGGAGATTTAGGTTAACATTTTCTTCTCAAGCATCTGAATTTTTGATTTTATAGCGTCTTCTTCTGTCAAAGCTTTGTTTTAACATTTTTCTCTGCTCTTCAAGTTTATTGATCTGCATGGATAATTTTCTTTTTTCAACCTTTTTATTCTGTTCTTTTTGGTTCCGTTTTGACTCTGAGATGTTCTTCATATCTCCTATGGGCAGTTATTACATTTGTCAACATTTTTTGATAGGAACTTTATGAATACTTTCATGAGATCTTATAGCACCTTTATGTGAAGTGTGAACTTTTTTATACTTTAGATTAAGTATAGCTTTTTTTTTCAGTTTCTACACTAAAATTGCTTTATTTACAGAAAACCCTCCTTCCACTGTCGAAAATAGGTCATAATTTGATAATTTGCCACAATTCCACATAACATTGATTCCCAGATACTATAGAAGAAAAAAAATCAAAGTCTCTTAGAAGGACAATTACCATCCAAAAATATTTTGAATTTTAATTCAAGGGTAGAATGAGCCTCACTGCAAAGTAGAGTGTATTGTGCTTTTGTTTTCAGCAACAGAATCTGTGATTCGGTTATTGGTGTACAATGCCTCGAGCAATAAATCAAATCTTTGTTTCCCTTGTTCTGGCTGATGAAAAATTATACTAGGATCCAATGTTGAGAGCCCTTGGACATCTTTCTAATATCTTTTCTGTCATTATGATTAGCACAGTCTGGCATTCAAATCTGAATTTTAGGATATTACTTTCATTCGAAGTGACTTCTTTGAGAAGTTTTTTTTGTCATCCAATATTAATACCTTTTACATCACGCAAATTGTCTTTGTCATGTAAATCTAATGCAAAAAGCTTAGTTGTTGAAGCAGGCATTTTACTGGACTTGAGAAATTTTTCCATAATATTTAGTACGAGACATTGTAAATCTGTTAACAGGAATGGACCAAGTGTGTCTGACGTTTAGAACTTTCGTAAAAAATGGTTCACATTCTAAGGAAAGTTCTTTTTACATACTTTACAGTATGCCTTGAACTATCGCAGGTCCTTTACCCAACCACCCGATAAACTGTGGGTCTGTAGTTTGGACGTCCAACCACTGTTAAAGTTAGTTTTTTTTTGGTTGAAGTCATTTTATAAATATATAATAAATACCTTTAACTGCACAAAAATCCAAAATCATTTCGTCAAACCTCAAAAAAAAAAAAAAAAAAAAAAAACAACTCGAAAAAGTATCAATCCCTAAAAAGAAAAAGATATAAACATATTAAGTCATAATTCATACAGTCTAAAACACATCCATATACCAATCACCTTCAATCGGAAGGATGAACTTGGAACAACCTCGGTAATAATGAAATAAAAATAGAAAGAAACAGGGTAGATTTATGGAATGTCGTTCCTCGGCTATCCTTTTCATTCACTTATCAAATACATCTCTTTCTTTCTTTCACCTTCCTCTTTGCCCCAAGATTGGGGGGGTAAGGTGCTGTACAAGCATCGAAAAGAAAAGCAGTACCCAACAAAAAAAAATTGTAAGCCAAATGTGGGGAGAAATGTGGGAAATGTTGGTCCCCATATGAAGGCTCCTCCAGGATTGTAATAATTTATAAGATACACCAACTTATAAGAAGATCCAACTACCAACTTATAAGATATTATGGCAATCAGAGCTCATAGGATTTTACAAGCAAAAATACTTATCACAAGTTGTAAGGAAAGTGCCTGATAAGGAATAATAACACATTGTCCCTTCAATTTCCCACAATTATACCTCGTAGAATAAATCGAAAATACTTCACTTCTGTGTAGATATATATATAGCAGCAGCAAGAGCAGCATATGAGAAAGAAAGAAAGATATATATATATATATATATATATATATATATATATGTATATTATTATTATTATTATACATATATATATATGTATATATTATGTGTATATATATATATATATATACATATATATATATATTATATATATATATAAATATATATATATATATATATATATATATATATATATATTTATTATAATAATAATAATAATCATAACAATAATAATAATAATAATAATAATAATAATAATAATAATAATAATAATAATAATAATCATAATAATAATAATAATAATAATAATAATAATAATATTAATACATTATTAATATTATTATTAATAATAATATTACTTTCTATATAATACTTATATAATAATTTTTTATAATGGTAGTTGGTCATGTGTGCCATATTTTAAACAATAAATTCAAAAGTTTTTATTTTAAATATATATTTCCCAAATTCCCGCCATAAATCACTCGATCACTATTCACTAATCAGTTTGAAAGCAATATTGGTACGAGATGGACGCGTTCGGTTTATTTGTTAATTTTATTACTGTTTACGTACAAATTAATTAATTTATTAACATTATAATATTTTAGTTACAAGTTAAATGTCTGGTGGCCAAAAATATAAGTGATCTTGCTTAAATTGTAGAGTAGAGAAAAATTTAGAACATATATATAAGCCTATCGTAAAAATTTCGAAAGTTGATCGAAATTGAAAAAAAACGTTACAAGTTAAGAGAACATTACTTACTGAGAAGATGACGTAGCAAAAAAAGGTATTTTGTTATTATTATTATTATTATTATTAGATATTATTATTATTATTATTATTATTATTATTATTATTATTATTATTATTATTATTATTATATTTTTACTATTAATATTGTTATTATTATAATATATATATATAGCAGGTATATATATATATATATATATATATATATATATATATATATATATATATATATATATATATATATATATATAAGCAAGTTATATATATATATATATGGTATTATGTTATATGGTCAGCTTGATTGTCCGTCATAGAAGTATCTTAATAACTAATATTAATGCTACAGTAAACGAATACACAGGAATGCTGGTCCAATCTTAGTGCCGAAATGTTAAAAAAAAAAAATCCAAATTATATCTCAAAAACTACAATAGCTACACAGCGAAAAGGAAGAATACATTTTTGAATCCTGGTAAAATTTCACACAAGAAAAATAACAATAACAAAAAATTATTTATTGTTAATTATAGTAATATCATTAGAAGGCCTATTTAGAGACCTTTTATTGGTTTCCCGTTAAAAAATAAATAGTTTCTATTAAATTTTTTTTTTTCAAAGAATACCCAAAGGTATACCGCCCGATGGTAGGAGTCGGGTCTTTTCGGCCTCCGGGACCACGGGTAGGATATTTCTTCTCCGGAAGTCTCGAAACCCCGCTCTTGGTATTTGGTGCGTGGTTCCGCCCTCTCTACGGGTATGGGAAAACATCCCCCCCTGTCCCCTGTCGGCTCGAGCCCCTTTAAGTATATATATATATATATATATATATATATATATATATATATATATATATATATATATATAATTCTTGTGCGTGTGAAAGAGATAAACAAATTTATGACCCCGTTATAATGAACTGTTTTTAGAGATTGCAGATTTTTTTATATAATTTATCATTTAACACGAACATATTATTAATATTATTTATTACCATTTATTACCTGCCTGTATACGTTCCAGGGCTAACGTTTTACGCTGATTCCGAAATGTATTTCTTTTTACTGTAGTATTAATAGTTTTAAGATACATATGACGGACAATGGAAACGCTGGCCTATATATATATATCAGGCAGCAGTATACAGCAGTATATATATATATATATATATATATATATATATAGTTATAGCATATATATATATATATGTATATATATATATATATTGGTAATAGTAGTGCAGAGGGGTATCACAAATTCCAGATTTTTATAAAAATCACAGGATATTATACGGTACTCTATAAAAATAATAATGAAGAATAACATGGAGTTTTAAAATAGGTGCTATCTTTAAAATCTTAAAATAAGAAGCATCTGGCAGCAAATTCTTCTTAAATATGAAATTTCCAAGCCATAACTTTTAATTGGGTTCATTTTTAAACCTTTTTACGTTTTTTTTTTTTCATTCTCGATCATTTCAACATTTCATTTTTTTTATGAAAATCAGTTAGTGTCGCTTAATTGAAAATTACGTCCTTAGACAAATGTTATATGTATGAAATTTGGAGGCCTAGTTTTTCATATTTAGCATCTTTAAAACCAATGTTTTTCTACTGAAAATTAATAAATACCCTATTTCCTAACAATCTTGTAAAAAAATTAAAAGTACTAATTCTTGTAACACTATGCAGGATATATATATATATATAAGAGTATGGAGAGGTATATATATGGCACATATATGTTAAGTGTTAGGGCAGTAAGGGCAGCAGTAGTGGAGATATATATATATATATATATATATATATACATATATTATTGGCAGCCCCTCCCACCCCTCCTGGGCGTGAAACAGGCGATCTCGCAGTAC
>JABUQX010126594.1:10000-12500 GCA_015478945.1 Trachelipus rathkii | reverse complement strand
TATTCGACTGGATGTTTTGAAGAATTAAATAATTTCAGTATAAACTGTATTTTGGCACCAATTTTACATAGTATCACTGCATTATTCTGTTTTGTAATATATTTTTATCGCAAATTCATCCCTACCAAAAATTATTTGCATCACTTCCTAAAAATTAATGGGAAATTATTACATGTTGGAGTCTAACTTCACTTTCAGATGAATTTTTTTTCTATATTTGCGCATAAATGTTATTGTCTTTATTTCCAATATCAGTTCACAGTAGAAAATAAGATGAGTGCAAAATTCTTTTTTTTAAAATATTTATTTTATAAAAAATTTATTTCTTATATTTGCTGTATATTTTATCGTTTTTTTTTCAATTATTCAGTTCAAATAAAAATAAAAATAACTAATAAGTTCAGTTTTTTTAAAAATATTTCCTATGCGAGTTCAAGAAAGCAAACAAACCAACCAATATAAAAATGGCCATAGGTTTCTATGGAAGGTTAATGGAGCCTTATGTCATACTATGAAAACTGCTTATTTTACTTATATAGAGAGTAGTTTTCAAAGCTCGGGATGGCAATTTTGTTGATTTTTTTTGATTTTGTTTTTAAAAAATCAATTTGATTTTTTTGATTTTTTTTACTTTTTTTTATTTTTTCAGATTCGTAATGTCACGCGATATATAATTTGTAACCTGCAAATTATAATTCGCGTGACGTAACGAATCCAAAAAATAAAAAAAAACAAAAGAAAATTTCAAAAAAAATCACTAGTTATTTTTTTAAAAAAATCAAAAAAAAATCACCAAAATTGCCATCCCTGGTTTTCATAGCGTTCGACAAAAAGGATCATTTAATCTCAAGAAACCATGAACCATTTTTGTTAATGGTTATTATTATAATAATATATTATATATATATTATATATATATTAATATTATATATAATATATATTATTATAATATATTATATATTATATATATATATATTATATATATTATATATATTAATATATATATATATATTTATACTTATATATAGATATATGATATATATATATAATATATATAATATATATATATAATATATATATATATAATATATCATTATTATAATATATATATATAATATATATATATATAAGCGAAGGAATTCCAACAAGCAACTTGTAGGAAATTGATGGTTTCACCCCTGTAATATATTGTAATAATATTGTAAGCATTTAGTGGTATTTTGTGGGGAAATTGTAGGAAGTTGCAAGAATTTACTTATAAACCTTCCCCACTAGATTGTAATATTTTAATGAGATCTTGTGGGAAAATTCCCCATAGGGACCGGCTAAAACCCATGCCAAAACGCCACAAGATATTACAAGCCTCCCCATAATTTTCTCCCCATAGGATGGAATTTTTATTGTAAGATCTTGTAAGTTTCCTATAATTTTTTTTTGTTGGGAGCTTATCAAAAGCTTTACTAAAGTCTAAATATACAATATCAACTGGATCTCCTCGGTCGATACAGTCAGTAATGTATTCCATAAATTCTAAAAGGTTGTCGACATGACCTACCCTTTCTGGAAACCGTGCTGGGAGTCATACAATACTTTATCTTCTAAATATTTCTCTATATGACCTTTCAGTAACTTTTCCAGAACCTTTACAACCAGAGATGTTAAGCTAACTGGCCTATAATTTCCCAAATCTTCCTTACTACCTTTCTTATAAATAGGCACAACATTGCCATTTTCCAGTCATCTGGTACCTCACCAAATGCTATATCGCTTAAAAATCAAATACAGTGCCTTTGCAATGCTGGTACAACCCTCTTTCAGAATTTCACCATTATGATACCATCAGGGCCTGCAGCTTAATTTGGGTCAATATGATCTAATAAACGTTTTATAGTCTTTTACATCAAAATTCAATTCTGTCAAGTTCTATTGTTTACAGCATACAGAAACTATAGTCTCCAAACTATTATCTAATTTCCTCAGAAAACACTGAAGCAAAATAAGCATTGAAAATGTTGACCATTTTTCCTTATCTTGAACTCACTCAAATTATCATCAATTTTAATGGACCAATTGTTTCCTATTCGCTACTTTTAAATTTTATAAAGCAAAAAACTTCTTATCAGATCTTATTACTATTCTTGCTAAATTAATTTCTGGCTCTCTCTTTGCCTTTCTTATTGACTGGTTAAGTTCATTTCTAGTTTTTTCCTATAATTTTCTAAATCATCTTCCCTATTACTACCTTTGAATATTTTAAAACGTCTACGCTTTTCATTAATTTTCTCTCTTATCTCTCTATTCCACCCAACAGGTTTTCTCTTTGCCACCCTAACGGGTTTATCTTTCAAACATACTGACTGAATATTCCATTAAAATTTGCTTAAAATGTTCCCACATGATAAAACAGTTTTTGGTCTTTAAAGCGATCATCCCAGATCTATTATTACCCTCCATGTAACCCTAAATTCTATCAAGAATTTTCCTTCATTCATTCAAAGAT
>JABUQX010126594.1:0-2500 GCA_015478945.1 Trachelipus rathkii | reverse complement strand
AAAGTATTTTAAGTCTAAAGTAAAAAAGATTGACTCAGCTCTGAAGCGTAACATTTTTAGGGCAGCAGAAGACTCAGACAATAATGCTGAGGATCTAGAACAGCCAGTTCTTCAAAATCTGAAAGTCGATATTCAAATCATACAAATAGGACAAAAAAATCATGAGAGTAATTCAATGCACCAAATTCGTGATCCATACGAAAAATCATGAGAGAATTCAATGCACCAAATTTCATGGTACAGCAGTCCAAAAAACTGCTAAAAGAAAAAGGCATTTTGGAAAGTCCTAACTCAAAACCAGGGAAGCATCTACCAGAGGATATACAGTCGCCACAAAAGAAGTTCGGACCAATGGTCTAAAAATTTGCTTGGATATAGGTCCAAATATCATTACGGAAAATGGTATAATTGATGTAATATTAATTTTTTGTGGTTGCTTGCCAAACTTCTTATAAGTAAATATTAGTGCGAGTTAATTTTTTCAGGTAAGCGCTCACGTGTCGTGAGGTGGATGCTTATTTTTTGCACCTGTGGTTTCATTGTTTGCTATTGTGAAATATTTCTGTCTGTATAACCAGATTTAAGAAGCAATTCACCATGGTTCAAAGCCACTGACAAATGAGGAAAAGGTCCGAATTCTCACTTTGAGGGAAGAAAATGTTAAGTGAAATTTGTCGACAAACAGGGCTGGCAAAATCTATCATACTGCGCTTTCACTGCCGCTGTGAGACTTTCCTCCAAACACCATACCCCAACACTTAAAATGCCATGGATGAATGAAAGACCACAGACCGGGGACGATGATTGCTGAAGAAAAGCAGTTATGAAGAACCCTAGGATAACCCAGAGAACTCGAGGAAATGTACCCTTAAGTTATAAACATAAAAAAGAATAAAATTTTGGAAAGAAAGATATTTTAAACAAAAAAGTAAAATAAAAATAATAAAAGTTATTATATATATATATATATATCTATATATATATATATATATATTATTATATAATATATATATATAATATATATATATAATATATATATATATATATATATATATATATATCATTTATTAGAAATATATATAATAATATTATATATATATATAATATGGTAATTTATTTACAATAAGTGCCTCTAAACAGATTTTTTTTAAAAAATCACAGCATAGACTCTTAAAAAAAATAGTAATGAAGAATAAAAAAAAAAATTATTGTCGCTCTCTTTAGGAGAAAAAGTTACAGCCTCTCAAAGTTGTTAAAAAATCCCATAGACTTTTCAATATTGATCGATCCAGGTTAGGTCTCATTTCAGCCCTCTAGTCAGGTTATGATAAGTTTTGTTAGGTATACACAGAGAAAATCTATGTTAAATTGACAAATCTTATCATAACCTGAACTGGGATGGCCCTAAAAGGAGCACGAAGCCCACTAATTTTATTTATAAGAAATCTATGGGAAAATTTTAAACTTTCAGAGGCTGTAACTTTTTTTCCCTAAAGAGACTGCCGATTTTCGTTTTCACTATTCTTCATTATTATTTTTTAGAGTACATCCGTGATTTTTCAAAAAAAAAAAAATTTTCGTTTTTTTTTAATAACAAATCCTATAGGGTTTTTTACAACTTTGAGAGTTTGTAACTTTTTTTCCTAAAGAGACCGACAAATAATTTTTTTTTTATTCTTCATACTATTTTTTAGAGTCTATGCTTTGATTTTTATAAAAACTGTTTAGAGGCAGTGTATTGAAATAATTACCATATAATATATATATAAAATATATATATATATATTTTTTATATATATAATATATATATTATTATATATATATTATATATATAAATATATATAGATATAATATATATATATATATAATATATTGATATTAATATATATATAATTATATTTTTTTTTTTACTTGAAACCACCACTCACGGGCAATGTCCCTTTTCAAAAGGAGGGGGCAAAAAAAAAAAAATATATAAATAAAAAAAAATTACATAAGAAAAAAACATTAAAATAAATGGAAAGTAAAAACCCACCCTGTCCCTTGCTAACGCAATTCCTCAGGTGGGCGCAGTTACGCGGATTTAAATAGAGGAGAGTGAACTATTAGCGGGGAAAAAAAAGAAGCAAGGAGTTCCACAAAACAGATGTGCTGGAAAGAAGGAGGTACCACAACGAGTGATCCTTGAGTCTCCAATATTCCCACAATTTTCTTGAGAGAAGAATGCACCACAACGAACAAGTGGGAGACGCATGGAGGAGGAATGCGAGAGGTCAACCCTCTCGAGCACCTGCCGTTGTGAATACCTATAGAAAAGAGATAGGGCACCGACGTCACGACCGCAGAGAAGAGGGTCAAGGGAGTCGTGGAAAGTATTGGACAGTTTATAAGCCTCTTAGCCTTAGCATTCAACTCTATCCAAAAGGAGGGTGGAACCGGAACCACCCCAAATGTGGGAACAGGTATGCCATACAGGACGAATAAGACTTTATATAACTGG
>JABUQX010126593.1:20000-22226 GCA_015478945.1 Trachelipus rathkii | reverse complement strand
CCAGTTATATAAAGGTCTTATTCGTCCCTGTATGGAATACGTGTTCCACATTTGGGTGCTGTTGTTCCACCCTCCTTTTGGATAAAGTTGAAGCTAAGGCTAAGAGCTTATAAACTGTCCCATACTTTCTTACTCCCTTGACCCTCTTTCTCTGCGTCGTGACGTCGGTCCCTATCTCTTTCTATAGGTATTACAACGCAGGTGCTCGAGCAGAATTGACCTTCTCGCATTCCTCCACCACTGCTTCGCCCTCGTAATACAAGAGGTGCCTGTTCTCTGCGATGAATATTGTGTTTGAATATTGGAACTCAAGATCACTCGTTTGTAACCCTCCTTCTTTCCAAGCCCACATTCTGTTTTTGTAGGAAACTCTTGCCTCTTTATTTTCCCGCCATATATTTCGAAACTTCCTCATTTAAAATCCCGCGTTTCCTGCGCCCCACCTGAGGGAATTTGCGTTAGGCAAGGACAGGGTGGTTTACTTTCCATTTATTTTAATGTTTTTCCTTTATGTAATTTTTTTTATTATTTTATTTTTTTTTTTTGCCCCCTCCTTTTGAAAAGGCATTGCCGTGAGTTGGTGGTATCATGTAAAAAAAAAAATATATAATATAATATATATATATATAATATATATATATTATATTATATATATATATATATTATATATATATATATAAATAATATATATATATTCATATATATATAATTATAGTATATATATATATATATATATAATATCTATATAGTGGTATTATTTCCAAATAAGTGCCTCTAAACAGATTTTTTATAAAAATCACAGCATACTCTAAAAAAAATATAATGAAGAATAAAAAAAAAAAATATTTTCGGTCTCTTTAGGAAAAAAAGTTACAAACTCTCAAAAGTTGTAAAAAACCCTATAGGATTTTTAATTAAAAAAGAAAACGAAAGATTTTTCTTTTTGAAAAATCACAGGAACTCTAAAAAAATAATAAGGAAGAATAGTGAAAAACGAAAATCGCCAGTCTCTTTAGGAAAAAAAGGTACAGCCTCTGAAAAGTTAAAAAATTTCCCATAGACTTTCTCTATAATAAAAAATTAGTGGCTTCGTGCTCGTTTTAGCGGCCATCCTTAGTTTCAGGGTTATGATCAAGATTTGTTTAATTCTACATAGATTTTCTCTGGGTATACCTAACAAAACCATAACCTGAACTAGAAGACCTGAAATGAGACCTAACCTGGATCGATCAATATTGAAATCTTGGGATTTTAACAACTTTGAGAGCTGTAACTTTTTTCCTAAAGAGAGCGACAAATAATTTTTTTTTTATTCTTCGTATTATATTTTTAGAGTCTATGCTGTATTTTTATAAAAATCTGTTTAGAGGACAGTTATTGGAAATAATTTCCATATATTATATATATTATTTATATATATATATATATATATATATATATATAATATATTACTATTAAATATATATATATATATATATTAATATATATTAATAATATATATATATATAGAATATATATATATATATATATATATATATATATAAATATAATAAAACTTTATTTATTTTTATTTATTTTTTTAAAAATAATTTTCTTCCAAAAAATTTTATTCTTTTATGTTTATAACTTAAGGTAACATTTCCTCGAGTTCTCTGGCGGTTATCCTAGTTCTTCATAAACTGCTTTTCTTAGCAATCGATCCTGATTCCCGGTGTGTGGTCTTTCTATTCAAATCCCTGCACTTTAATGTTGGGTATGTGTTGGAGAACTCACAAGCGGGCAGTGAAAGGCCGCAAAGTATATAATTTTTGCCAGCCCTTGTCGACCAAATTTCACTTAACAATAATCTTCCCTCAAGTGAGAATTCGGACCTTTTCCTTCATTGTCCAGGCTGTTGAAAAACCCATGTTGAATTGCTATTAAAATATTGATATACCAAGCACCCAGAATATCTTCACAAAGCAAAACAAATGAAACCACAGCTTGCAAAAAAATAGCATCACCTCACGACCACGTCAGACGCTTTACTTGAAAAAATGTGAACTCGCACAAATTTATTATAAAGAAGTTGCAAGAAACCACAATTGAAAAATTAATATTAATCAATTATACCATTTTCCCCGTAATGATATTTGGACCTATATCCAAGCAAATTTTTAGACCATTGGTCCGAACTTCTTTTGTGGCGACTGTATATCCTCTGGTAGATGCTTCCCTGGTTTTGAG
>JABUQX010126593.1:10000-15000 GCA_015478945.1 Trachelipus rathkii | reverse complement strand
AAGCTATTATTGTGTCTTTGTTCTGCTTTGTTTAGCTTTTGTATTCTGTCTACTTTGCTTTCCTTTTCCTTATTTTCGACGTATTCTGACACTCTGACTGATTTCGAAAGTATTTCATTTTTTTTTTGCCATTTTGCATTTTTGCAATTCGGTAGTGTTGTTACTTTCTTGAACCAGACTTGGCCACCTCATGAGAACAATTTACAGAGTGCTTCTTTTTACCTTTTTATGGTATGATTTTCGCTTGTAATAGTAAAATAGAAGAATGGACAGGTGTTTGTTTTCTTCCAGCCATTGTCAAAAATTTTATGAGATATCAACTTAAACCATTTAATTGTACAGCCATTTAACTGAAAGTATATTAATTTAATTATTGTTCTGTAACACCTGAGTTTCCTATAATAAACAAGGTAAAAATAAATATTTAGTAGAATGGTATGATAAATGTAAAGAAAATTTAAAAAAAAAAAAAACAAAAATAACAAAAAAAAACGAATAAAAAACAATAAAAAACAAAAAAAAAGCAAAAAAAAAGATGTTTTAGAAAAAAAAACGATTTTTAAAAAAAACACGTTTTTTAACAACTCTACACCGAACTCCCTCCGATTTTAAAAAATTTGGTATACAAACTCATCTTGTCATACATTTTGTACCATATATAAAAATTAATTACTAAAACAGTGTTGTATACTTTCCTAAACTGAAGAAAATTTTGTTACCATATATTTTGTATCATATATAAAAGTTAATTACTTATTTGGGAGACAAAACAGTGTTACAAGGGGGGACGAACCCCCCGTCGTCCACGGGAGGCCAAGACCCCGACTCCTGCCATCTTTGCGTTTACCCTATGGTATTCCTTTAGTTAAAGAAATATCCCAAAGTGTAAAGGGAAGTAGAAATTATTTCTTATTAAATTGCATGCTTCTGAAAATGCCAAATCTCTCGACAAAAACTTAATCAGTCTACACATGTTTGTTGACTTAAATTAAGAATGCTCTTATTTGAGGTTAAAGGTACATTCAATTAACCAATGTAAATAAGAAAAAAAGTTACATTTTGTTATGACAGTTTGCGCTATTAGCCAAAAAATTCGCTGGCAAACCGTGTAGAAGTTAATGGGAAATTTCTTGACGAAAGCACCGTGAAGATGAAATTTTTCCGTTTATCTTGAATATTCTTACATTTATTCTTACAATTTCACATTTTTCTCACTTTTAAAATAAGGTTTATTAACTTGTGAAAATGCTAATGAAAATATCATCGTCTGAAATATTTCTGTTATGGTACCTACATTCAAATTATGCTTTACAAACTTTAGGTACAAAAGTCAAATTTACAAGGAAATAAATTGCCATAGCCTAATAATTTTTGTTAGCTTAGTGTGAAGTGAAAAAAATATATATATATATTACTTTTACATAAATATATATATATATATATCGAATTATATCGATATATCCAATACTCGATATATCGATATATTTCGATATATCGAATATCAAAGCTCAGACGAAAGATTCAACTTTACCATATATATATATATATATATATATATATATAATATATATATAATATAAAATATATATATTTAAATTTATATATTTATTTAGTTCATGTGTATATATAAATAATATATATTAAATATATTAATATAATATTCACGGCCCAATAGGGCTCGAGCCGACGGGGAACAGAAGGGGGACGTTTTCCATACCCGTAGGAGAGGGGCGGAGGAACCCCGCGGACACCCAAATACCAAAGAGCGGGGTTCCGGAGACCCTCCCTTCCCCGGAAGCCGAGAGACCCCGACTCCTTCCATCGGTGCGGTCTACCCTTGGGGTACACATTAGTTTTAAAAAAAATAATAGATGTTTTTAACTAGATGCGTACCCCAAGGGGTAGACCACCCCGAGTGGCAGGAGTCGGGGTCTCTCGGCCTCCGGGGAACGACAGGGCTAGACTATTTTCCCCCTTTCAGGGATGTCTGCCGGAACCCCCGCTCTTTTGGTATTTGTTCCAGTTTTTTTTGTTTTTTTTTTTTCGTGAGGTTCCTCCGCCCCTCCCTAAGGGGTATTGAAAACGTCTCCCCCTTTGGTTCCCCGTCGGCTCGAAAGCCCTTTTGGGCCTTGATATATTATATATATATATAATATATATTATATGATATATATAATATATATATATAATATATATATATATATATATATATGTATATATTATATATATATATTATTATATATATTAATATATATAATATTATATATATATATATATATTCAGATAAAATTAGTCATGACCTCACAGTATACGTAACGCGGAAATCCTGACGTGTATGACGTCACGCGGAGCTTGCATATAAATTTCTACTTGACGGGGTATGGTACATAATATATAGTAATGCCATAATCATAATATTGAATCAGTATGGGTAGATATCCTTATGTTCAATAAATCATATAGAATAGGGGCATTTTATGGACCTCCTGGCCAGAGTCAAGAATTAGACGCCGAAATGTGAAAGAAATAGAGACAGCATGCCACAGTAAAGGAAAAAAAAAAAAAAGGGGTTAAAAAAAATAATGAATGATTTTAATTTTCCTGGCATTCATTGGGATTCCTTGTCTAATATGGACCATAGTAGTTCTGCATTCATAAATTTTATACTAGATAACTTTTTGACCCAGATGGTCCAAGAACCCACAAAGATACGATGCTTACTTAGGACTTAATATAAACTAACGATGAAAGTTATGGTGGAATAATTAGAGTGAGGAGAATTTTGACTTAGTGAACCATGAAAGTATAATTAGATTTGAATATGAATTGTAATCATCTGGGCCCAAAATTGAAGTAAATAAGTAAAAGATCTTAATTTCCGAAATGGTGATCTTTACCAAATTTCGCAGACATGCTTAGACAACTAGACTGGGATAAAAAGCTTAAAGACCAAAACTGTTTTTTCATGTTGGAACATTTTAAGCAAATTTTAATGAATATCCAATTCAGTATGTTTTAAAGATAAAACCATTAGGGTGGCGAAGGAAAACCTGTTTGGTTGAATAGAGAGATAAGAGAGAAAATTAACAAAAAGCGTAGATGTCTTAAAATATTCAAAGGGGAGTAATAGGGAAGATGATTTAGAAAATTATAGGAAAAATAGAAATTGAACTTGAAACCAGTCAATAAGAAGCAAGAGAGAGGCAAGAAGAAATTAATTTATTCCTAACTTAGGAAATAGAATCTGAAGAAGTTTTTTGAAATTAAGTTTTCAAAGAAAGAAAAAGATAATGGTCCAACAAAAATTTATGAAAATTTAGTGAGTTCAGATAAGGAAATGGTCAACATTTTCAATGCTATTTTGCTTCAGTGTGTTACTGAGGAAAAGATTAGATTATAGTTTGGAGACTAATAGTTCTCGTATGCATGTAACAAATAGACTTACAAAATTTGAATTTGATGTAAAAGATAAAACGTTTATTAGATCATATTGACCCAAGTAAAGCTCAGGCCCTGATGGTATATACTGGTAGAATTTCTGAAGATGGGGTGTTACCAGCATTGCAAAGCACTGTATTTGATTTTAAGCGATCTATAACATTTGGGGAGGTACCAGATGACTGGAAAAATGCATATGTTGTTTGCCATTATAAAGGGAAAGGTAGTAAGGAGATTTGGGGAAATTATAGGCGCCAGTTAGCTAAGCATCTCTGTGTGTAAAGGTCTGGAAAAGTTACTGAAGGTCATATAGAGAAATATTTTAGAAGATAAACAAGGTGTTGTATGACTCCCAGCACGGTTCAGAAAGGGTAGGTCATGTCAGACAAAACTTTTAGAATTTATGGAATACATTACTGACTGCATCGACCGAGGAGATCCAGTTGATATTGTAGTATTTGAGAGTTTAGTGGTGTGAAGAAAGGGCCCAACAAAAAAAAATTATGGGAAACTTACAAGATCTCACAATAGAAATGGCCATCCTATGGGGAGAAAATTATGGGGAGGCTTGTAATATCTTGTGGCGTTTTGGCATGGGTTTTAGCCGGTCCCTATGGGGAATTTTCCCATAAGATCTCATTAAATTATTACAATCTAGTGGGGAAGGCTTATAAGTAAATTCTTGCAACTTCCTACAATTTCCCCACAAAATACCACTAAATGCTTACAATATTATTACAATATATTACAGGGGTGAAACCATCAATTTCCCACAAGTTGCTTGTTGGAATTCCTTCGCTTATATATATATATATATATATATATAAATTATATATATATATATAGTATATATATATATATATATATATATATATATATAATATAATATATTTATATTTTTATATATTATATATATATATATATATATATATATATATATATATATATATATATATATATATATATATATATATATATATATATAATATATATATATATATACTATATATATAGTATATAATATATATAATATAACCATTAAAAAATGTTCATAGTTTTTTTTGAGATTGAGTAGTTTTGTCGAGCCTATTGAAAACCAGGGATGGCAATTTTGGTGATTTTTTTTGATTTTTTTAAAAAAAATCAATTTGTGATTTTTTTGATTTTTTTGTTTTTTTTTATTTTTGGATTCGTTACGTCACGCGAATTATAATTTGCAGGTTACAAATTATATATCGCGTGACATTACGAATCTGAAAAAATAAAAAAAAGTAAAAAAAATCAAAAAAATCAAATTGATTTTTTAAAAAAAAATCAAAAAAATCACCAAAATTGCCATCCCTGATTGAAAACTACTCTCTATATAAGTAAAATAAGCAGTTTTCATAGTATGACATAAGGCTCCATTAACCTTCCATAGAAACCTATGGCCATTTTTATATTGGTTGGTTTGTTTGCTTTCTTGAACTCGCATAGGAAATATTTTTAAAAAAATTGCACTTATTATTTTTATTTCTATTTGAACTAAATAATTGAAAAAAAAAAACGATAAAATATACAGC
>JABUQX010126593.1:0-5000 GCA_015478945.1 Trachelipus rathkii | reverse complement strand
ACGTGTTGTTTTGGGTGAAATATATGGAACTAGGGAAGAATTGTTTGATGTTTTTATTAGTGGAAAGGGGTATGGGAAGAAAGGTTTTGTTGTTCATGGTGGTGGTGTTGGGAGGGTTGTAGAATTTTTGTTTAGCTTTATGGTAGGATTTGTTGATGAATTGGGGAGGGTAGTTTAGTTTTGTAAATGTGGAGAAAAGATATTTTGTTTCCGAGTCTAGGTGATTGGGGGAGCATATACGTAGGGCTCTAATGTAAAGGGCTGTTTAAGTGGCTTGTTTAACGGATTTGGGATGAGTAGAGTACCAGTGTATGTAAACAGGATTAGAGGTTGTTTTACGGTAGACTGAGTATGTTAAGTGGTTTGAGTTGTGCCAGGTTAACAGTGTATCGAGGAAAGGGAGGGTGTCGTTTTCAGAGAGTTCATGAGTAAAACTGATGGTGGGGCAAATTGTTTAAAAAGAAAGTTAAGGCTTTTCGAGTTATTTGAAAAATCTGTGTTTGGGTATAGACAAGAAAACGCGTCATCAACATGCAACAACAGCCATGGCGATATTTGGGGAAGTATGTACGGGTTTGATGTTATTATGTTCTAAGGGTTTCATATATATATTGGCAAGTGTTGGAGAGAGAATTTGATCCCATCGAAGGCCTAGAGGTTTGTTTGAAATATTTATCGTTGAAATTAAAGTAATTGTGGTCCAGGGTTAGTAAGATGAGTTTTTTGATGAGGGGGAAGGGGTAAGAGAGATTGATATTATTGTTAGTTAGGTAATCTTCAAGTAGTTGTAAGGTGTGATCGACTGGGACGGAGGTGAAAAGGGATTTTACATCGAAACTCAAAAATTGATGGGTGGTGGGGTTTAGTTGGTGGGATTTTTGTATAAAATCAGGGGTGTTTTTTATATGTGCGGGGGAAATGTTGCCGATTAGGGTTTTTAATATGTTGGACAACCAGGCAGACAGCTTGTAGGTATTGCAGTTAGTGTTGGAAATTATAGGGCGTAGGGGGTTGTTTTGTTTATGAAGTTTGGGGATTCCGTAGAATTTTGAAATGCGTGTCATCTGGGCTTTATTGGTATTATGAATATCGGGGTGGTCTATAGTAATCTTTTTTAAGTTACTGTTGAAGGTATCGAAAGAATTTTTTGGGGGATTTTTTGTGAGGGGGGTGTAGGTGTTGGGGTCTTGGAGCAGGGTTTGGCATTTGTTTATGTAGTCGTGAGTGTTAAGTATGACGATATTATTACCTTTATCACTTCTGGTTATGATGATGTTTTGTTTTTTTTGTAGGGTACTAAGGGCTGTGTAAAATAGAGCGGGGAGTTTATCTTTTTTATTATTGGATATAAGGCTATTGAGAAGGAAACCCTTCATGATATCAAGGTTGAGGTTTTTGTATTTGTTTCTATTATTTTTATCCCAGTAATCGAAATTGTTGAAGAATTGAAGATAGTCTTCACCTTTTTCTAATGCGAAGGATAATCCGTAACCTAGTAGGGTACGTTCATGAAAATTTGGAGTGTAGTTTGACAGGTTTTTTATGATTGTGGGGGATGAAGATGTGCACCAGTAGCTATTTTTGAAAATTAGGTGGAATTTTTGATTGAGTTTTCTGTTTTTATTTATAAGTATATTATTCTTATATGTATGTGCTGCATCTAGTAGATTGGTGAAATGTATATTATTAGTTGGATGAAAGTTATACCATGCGGTTTGGAATTTTTTGAATAAAAGATTGCATTTTCTGAAGGATGCCGATATTTCTGTTTTTATTTTTTGAGTAGTTTCTTTTAAAATGGATTTATATAGTTCAGGGAATGGATTGTGCTTATTAGTTTTGTGGTGGGTAGGTATTAAGGTTTTGGGAATTACCAAATTTTGTAAACATTTCTTTATAAAGTTTAGTTGAGATTTTTTTATATTGGCTGAAATCATACGAGTTCGGTATTTATAGTAACAGCCTCTCAATATGGGGTTTAATCTAACACCGTTGTAACCGGGAATCATATTGTACTCAATTAGTAAACTACTTATGACGTAGAGGTATATTTAAGATTTAGATTTCCCTAGGTGTAATTAGCGAAGTTTTTATATAATATTCATAGAGGGGGGATGATGTTAATATTAGAAAGGGTAACGTTAAGTTTTTTATTTTTTATTTATTTTTTTTTTTTTTAATAATTTTAATTCGAGCTACTCGTCATTATGTTCGGGATTTTTTGTACTAAGCTCATTCCCGACAATGAACGAGGCTACGAAAAAATCGGATACACACACACAATATATATATATATATATATATATATATATATATATATATATATATATATATATATATATATATATATATATATATATATATATATATATATATATATATATATATATATATATATATATATATATATATACAGACAAACTAATTTAAAAAAGGTATATGAAAATTTAATGAATTAAAATTAACATTAAAATTTTATACGTGGGATGACACTAATTTATATAAATATCGGGTAGGGACGAATTATAATATCACTTGGGACAAACGAGCTTTCGTCCAGGATTTCATGGACTTTTTTCAAGTGGGAGAGAGAGACTGTTATGTTGGGGAAAGAAAAATTATATATAAAAAAAAAATTAGTGAGGATTTTGGTTGGTTTGCAAATTTGTTTTTAGTGTGGTGAAATATTTGGTAGATAATAAAATTGCGTTTTGCAAATAATCGAGGGCAAACTCACCTTTTTGTTTATTGAAATTTTGGGTGTTATATATATATATATATATAGATGGATTCTATTATTTTTCTTTTCTGTGTGTTATTAGCATTTTTAAGTACGGTGATGTTTTGTATATCAATACGGTGGTTGTGTTGGGTTCTGTGATGAGTGAGGGCGGAGTTGATGCTGTCTTTTATTAGATCCTGTTTATGTTGTTGGGTGCGTCTTTTTAGATCGTTGTTTTCTCAGATGTATACGGAAGGGCAATCATGAATAGGGATTTTGTAAATGCAAGTTGGTTTGTGAAGGTTGTGGGTTTAAAGAGAGTGTCATTTGCTATAAAATTTTAATGTTAATTTTAATTCATTAATTTTTAATTTTTCCTTTGAATAAATTTAACTCTGTATATATATATATATATATATATATATATATATAATATATATATATATATATATATATATATATATATATATAGTATATATATATATATATATATATATATATATATAGCCAGCGTTCCATTATCCGTCATATGTATCTTAAAAACTATTAATGCTACAGTAAAACGGAATACATTGCTGGAATGCTGGTCCAATGCTGGTCCTGGAAATGTAAAAAAAAAAAAAAAAAAAAAAAAAAATATATATATATATCTCAAAAACTACAATAGCTACAGCGAAAAGAATACATTTTTGGAATCTGGTAAAATTTCATAAGAAAATGTAAAAATAATAATAAAAAAAAATTATTTGTTGATATAACAATTATAGTAATATGATTAAGAGGAGGCTATTTAGAGACCTTTTAATTTATTGGTTTCTCGATAAAATAAATAGACTTTCTATTAAATTTTGCTTTATACGGCACACTAGGGGGCTCGAGCCGACGGGGAACATAGGGGGGGACGTTTTCCATACCGTAGAGAGAGGGGCGGAGAACCCCGCGACTTAAATACCAAAGAGCGGGGGTTCGAAAGCCCTCAGAGATGAAGTAGTCCAGTTTGGAGTTCGAGACGACCCACTACCATCGGTGCGGTATACCCTTGGGATTATTCTTTAGTAAAAAAAAGCAATTAATAGAAAGTCTATTTATTTTGGCTGGTAACCAATAGAAAGATACTCTAAATAGTCTCTATCATGTACTATAATTGTTCTTGTAATTTATTTTATTTTTGTTTTTCTGTGAGAAATTTTGCAAGTTCAAATATAACATACCGCTACTTAGTAATAATGTATTTTGAATAATGTTTTTTTTTATTTCAGGACAGCATTGGACCAGGGGAATTTAACGTATTATTCCGCACACTGCATTAATAGTTTTATGATGAACAATAAACTTTGCTGTTCTATATATATATGTATATATATATATATATATATATATATATATATATATATATATATATATATATATATATATATATATATATATATATATATATATATATGTGTGTGTGTGTGTGTATAAATGTGTGTGTATTTTATATATTTGTATGCTCGTTCATTGTCGGGAATGTGCTTAGCACAAAAAATCCCGAAAATAATGACGAGTAGCTCGAGTTATTTGGATTTCTAGTTCAATTTTAATTTTATTTTTAATAACATAACAGTACCCTTTGAAATACTAAAATCCCCCCCCTATGAATATTATTTAAAAACTTCGCTAATTACACCTAGGGAAAACTAAATCTTAAAAATAACTTCTACGTCATAAGTAGTTTACTAATTGAGTATATATATATATATATATATATATATATATATATATATATATATATATATATATATATATATATATATATATATATATATATATATATATATATATATATATATATATATAACCTTCTATATATATATATATTCTTATATATATGTACCGGACTCGTTACATTGTATAAAATTTATAAAGGATATATGTAAAGTGCTACCCAGATTTCTGGTGCACAGCTGTAAGAAAAGCTTGTACAAAAAAGTCCTGTTGCCGAAATAACTGTTTCTTTATTTATTTTTGTATAGTGTCAAGGTCACCGAGGTGCCGCTGTAACCAACGGCATGCCATGGGAATATTGTCAGTTAGAAAATAGAACTCGAAGAGCCAGCAGCTTGCGCTCTCTCGGGATAATAACTTGTAAGGTTATCAAAGACACATTTAAATAATAATTGATATTGTAGGAATAAATATTTTTTTGAATAATAGTTAAAACACTTAAATTGTGTCCTTGTAAAATAATCATTAGTATTAATAAAGGAAATAACTAAGAGAAGCGTTTCCTTTATTC
>JABUQX010126592.1:0-15559 GCA_015478945.1 Trachelipus rathkii | reverse complement strand
CATATATACTACCTCATTTTAGAAAAAAAAAAGTTGATACATACTACGCCTTTCCATATTTTCATATATCTATCTAATCTATCTTATGCTATCTATCTATCTACTCTAGGAGATTCTATCTTAAAATTTTATCTATCCTATCTATCTATCTATCATCTATCTATCTATCTATCTATCTATCTATCTATCTTATCTATCATCTATCTATCTTATCTATCTATTCTATCTTCTTTCCATCGCATCATCCATCACCATTCCGATGCCATCCATCCCATCCATAATCCAAGCCATCCACCATGCCAGTCCATCCATCGCATTGCCATACCATTGGCCCATCCATCCCATTCTCCATGCTCCAGCATCCATTCCATCCATGTAATATATATCTACCATGTTTTTTAATGTACTCCATGTACGAATAAGGTAATAAAGACTAAAGACTATCTATCTCTCTCTCTACTCTCTCTCTCTCTCTCTCTCTCTCTCTCCTCTCTCTCTCTTCTCTCCTCTCTGCTCTCTCCCTCTCTCTCTCCTCTCTACTCTCTCATCTCTCTCTCTCTGCTCTCATTGCTCTCTCTCTCTCTTTTCCCATGCAATCTCTCTTCTCTCTCTCTCTCTCTCTCTCCTCTCTCATCTCCTCATCTTCTCTTCTCCTAACGTCTTTATTTATCATCTCATCTCTCTCTCTTCGCCATTCTCATCTCCCATTCCATCCATCTCTGCTCTCTCTTCACTACTTCCTCATCCCATTCCACATTCCCATCTCTCTCTCATCTCCGTCTGCTCCCATCCTCTCCTCTACTCCTTCTCTCTTCTCCATAATCTATATATATATTGCCTATATTACCATCATGGTACCATTGATTACTACTAATCGTACATTATCACATTATATATACCACTCATTATCGCTAATTACCATTATATCCATCCATTACAATATCCATTATCACATGATATCCTATATTAGTAATATGTATGTCCAATTGTATGTATGTGTAGATGTGTGTGTTTGTCTGCGAATTTCAGTATCTCATTTCAAGATGCTCAATCACCATCCGATCCATACGCATCCATACACATGTTTTGTAAAACGATTTCTTCATTAGTATCCGATAGACCAGCAATACTTGTTCGCTGAGTCTGTTTTATGCTTTTAAGCGTCATTATGTCTCGTTCCACAGGTTACACAATCATGTTGAGAGTTCATCTAGAATAAACAGACTAACTCAACCATCCGATAGCTTTGCTTTATCTTAGTTTGATGTCGATCTGCCATGTCGCCTATCACAGAATATTTCCTCATCACTCACAGATGGGAGTATAAGGTAGCTTTAATGTACATCTCATTTATTAATGTTCGCCACATTCATTAATGTGTAATTTTCCATTTTATATAGTAGTAATTCTACTCATTAGTGCTGGGAAATAAAATGATTTTTTTTGTGTATTTTTGTATTCCTATTCCAGGGTTCCTCAAACCATATTTGTCTATCCGGCCGTCACTATATGCTATCCTATCGTATCTATCTTCTATGATACAATTTCAATTCATTATTTCTTACTCTAGTATATCTCAGTCTATTCTCATTTCTCTATCCTATCCTATCTATCTATCTATCTAATCTTATCTATCTATCTATCTATCCATCTATTCCCTATCCATCTATCCATCCATCCATCATCCATCCATCCATCCATCATCCTCCCATCCATCCATCCATCCCATCCATCCATCAATCATCCATCCATCCCCATCCATCCATCCATCCATCCATCATCCATGCCACTCCATCACACTCATTCGCATCCATCCATTATTTTTGCGTTTTAGGCTGTTTGTCAAGCATTGAAAATCCCCATACCCAATGATAAGATTTCAAATTTATAACATATATCATCCATTATAAATCCATTCCCAATTCACCACAATTACCATTTACCATTCCATGTTATGATCCACATTACTCATCCATTACTTAATTACTATCTAGATACTATACTATCTATCTTTATACTAGATCTATTTTTAATTCATATTCATATCTTATCTATATCTATTACTATGATTACTATTATATATCTTATATAATATATCTATCTATCTATCTATCTATATATATCCTTAATATCTTTTCGTAATTCATAAATCTATATATCGATTATCATGAATTCATAGAGTATTACTATCTATCTATCTATCTATTTATCTATCTAATCTAAATAACATAATACTATAGTTCATTTCCTACTTTTTTATCATATCTATATAAACTTTTCATCATTAGAGCAAACGCATAGAGCTCTGACGTAGTACTAGTTCTATAATCTTATTTTGAAAACTAAAAAATTACCCTACAATAAATATTTAAATATGCTAGTCTCTGTATGTGTGTAGTTATTGATATGCGTTTGAAGAACTAAAGAATTTTAATGACTTCAGAGTTTGCATAATTCTATTACTAATAAAATATTAAGTCTTAATACATATGTAAACTTACATATCTAATCACGCTATCATCTAGTCCTCATCCCTACCATCTTATCTAAGTACCTACTCATCTATCTATCTTATCAACTACCTCATCTATCTTATCGTCTATCTCATTCCTCATCTCACCTACTTTATCTATTCTATCATTCTTATTTTTCCTTGACGTATCTCACCCTCTTTATAACGCGCCAGTCTATCTATTCTACCCTCTACTGGATATACCTTCCTGATCTATCCGTCGCACTCACCTCATAAGGGGGCCTGATTATTCTGCCTATCGAGACTATTTGATGCAAATACACTTCATATGCGTATCTTATGTCCCTTATTACCTCATCTGAATAATAATGAACTACAAAATACCTAGTTTGCAAAACCTCGTTAATCATTATGAATTTCTTTTGGCTTAACTTAGGGCTTTTCGTCCACAAGACTATCTATCTAATCATATCTATCTATCTATCTACTCTCGATTTATTCCTGAAATTATGTTAAATCTATTAGATGAGTTAGATATTTTTACTCTCGATCACTCATTATCTCAATCCTCACCAGTCTATCTACCTTAATCTCTTACCATATCTATCCTTAGGCCTTCTATCTATCTATCTTCATAATCTTATTTTCTTAATCTATTACGTCTTCCATATTCTCGCGTATTGATCTTTATTTTTTCTAACATCTATTCCAATATTCTAATACTTGTAATAAATAGATCTCTAATTATCCTTCTCTATGTATAGAAATAACATATCTGAATATCTTTTATCTCTATCCTGTGATCCTATTCTACTTTGAGCCCATTGATCTAGCTATGCATAGTATTTCTTTAATCTATTGTCTAATACAATATTCTTAATAGTCTCATCTATCATTCTTTTAACTTTTTAAATGTACTTATGTGGGTTACCATGCAATAAAGTATCATTATCAATTGGTCACGCCACCATTCTATGCTTAAACACATCATATCTATCTATCAACTCTATATAATTTATACTAATTACATTATTCTATCTATCTATAATCATAAACATTTAATATATGATAAAACTCTAATCAAGCATTAGTAATTTAATATTGGCTATAAACTAGGACATAGATATTCATTTGACTATTATATAGTAGGAGATATTAAAGATTGTCATCTCTGAGATGAATAAGCGACATTAGGAATTTTAAGATAGAAAATTGCAACTAACAGAAGAGAATACTAAATCAAGAACCATTATCTTCGTTAATATATAATTGGAAGGATAAACATTGCAGAATACAAAATGAGGGAGGTATCAAATACCTATGTATGCGAGCATTCTGCATAGTTTAGACCTTTTCGAGATATTGGCATATCCTCCCCTAAGTTCAGTTTATAGAAAAAATTATCTTCTAGAAATTAGTGAGAATCTGGGTTAAATTATTCCTTGAATTTACAAAATGCATAATTGGATTAATTTAATTGAGCATATTTAAACAATATAGTTTGCTAAAGTCGATGAAGTTAAAGGTTTAGCTTAATTAAGGTATTGCGGAAATAGGTCTTTTTTAAACTAGATATATTTGTTACAAAATTAGTAATAGTCGCGACATGATTTATAAAAAATTAGAAAATATGCGATGTTCAGTGACACACGTGAGTGCTAATTAATTCTCTTTGTTAATCTTAACACATTATTCTGGTTAATTGATTTTTTTTTAAGATCTTGTACTCATCTATTTTTTCTTATTTCGTTTTTGCAAAATGCTTTTCCAATATATCCGTGCTATGTCTCTTCGACTCTTCGGTTGATCTATAGGATGAAGGGCTTATAAAATCAAATTGGGTAAATAAGTAAAATAGGTGCGAGATTAGGTGATGGGAGCATGTTCTAATGTTGTTATGTAGCAGATGATCTAGTTTGTTGGACCTCCTCCATTACAAGGACTTGCAAAAACTCTTTAGACATAACGGAAAATGTTATTAAGAGATTATGCTATGCTTGAAATAAAATGTAGATAAAAGTACAGTGATTGCGTTTTGTTTAAATTTTTACATAATAAGGATGATTTTTAAAACCTTAAGGATTTCTCGGCATTGCTTTTCCAAATCTACTAGGAAATCAATATCTTTTTGCTCTACTTGTAAATAAAAATCTAAGAAGAAAAATCTGAGGTTAGACGAGCTAGGGAATATCATAATATGAAAATTTAATGTATTTTCAAAAGATTTGGTTCCTTAAGATCGGATATTGTTTTCTTCTTAATGAAATCATTTTTGTATTGCCATTCTTGGAGCTAATTTAATGGATGAATAAGTATAATATTAGTCAAGTTTACAGACAGGTTTTTGACGTTAGTTTTCACAAATGGCTTTAAAAAAAAAAAAAGTTTTATGGAAATTTTTTTTCATTTGAGTAGTAATCTATTTTATTTGTAATTCATTGAATGGCTCATGTTTGATCATGTATTTAAACATTTAAAATTATTAACTGTATTTAGATTATTTTATAAACGATGTAACTTTGTATATAAAATGTAATATTGATATTAAGAGGGTCATTTTAAGTTAAAGATATTGAAGAAAACATTTGCAACTAAATATGTGGAGTCATTAATTTATTTGATAATGATTTGGATGCACTAAAAGCAGATAAAATATTGTTTCAAAATAGGGAATCCATTAAGATAACTAGGGGGATAGTGATTGTTTGGGTGTTAAATAAGTTTAATTGAATATATTATATATTTTATTTTAGTGCCAAATATAATTTTATTTTTAATGTAATATATATAAATTTTTTTAATGTCATTTAATGAACAAATAAAGAATTAAAGACTAAATGACTATCTATCTCTCTCTCTCTTCGTCGTCTTCTCTCATCTCTCTCTCTCTCTCTCTCTCCTCTCTCTCTCTCTCTCTCTTCTCTCTCTCCTCTCTCTACTCCTCTCATCTCTCTCTTCTCTACACTCTCTCTCTCTTTCTCTCTCTCTCTCAACTCCTCTCCTCCCTTCGTCCTCTCTCTCCGCTCGCTCTCTCTCTCTCTCTCGCCCCTCTGTCTCGTCTCTTCTCTTCCTCATGTCCGTCTCTCCCGTCTCTCTCCCTTCTCTCTCTCTCGTCTTTCTTCCTCTCTCTCTCTCGGATTCTCGCGTCTCTCTCTCTCTCTTCTCTCTTTCTCTCTCTCTTCGTCTCTCTTCCTCTCTCTCTGTCCTTGTCTCTTTTATATTTGTCTCTCTATAATATATATATAGTATAATATTAATATATATATATGATAAATATATATATATCATATATTACTATATTATGAATATGATATATATATATATATGTATGTTGGTATTTTGTGTAGATGTGGTGTGTGTGTGTTCGTGAATTTTTCAGCTATTTTTTCAAATATTATAATTTTTGTACATTTTTTGTATGAGAAAGCAACTTTGTTTGTTTTATGCTTTTAAAGTATTTGTTGCTTAGGTAAACATCGTGAGAGTTTCTAGGATAAAAGCACCTCAAGAGCTTTCTTATCTCATTTATTCATGTGTATATTTTCTCATCATTTATTAATTATCGAAGAATTCCATTTCGCCAACACATTTCATTAATGTGTAAATTTTCCCATTTTATATATAATTCACTCATTATGTTTTTGAAATAAAGATTTGATTTTTTTGTTATTTTTGTTATTCTATTCCAGAGGTTCTCAAACCTATTTCGTCTACCGCCCACTTTTGAAAATCAATTATTTTTCAAGCACCCCCCAATTTATTTTACTTTACCAAAACTTAAAAAACCCACAATGATATATATGTATATATTATATATATATAATATATATATATATATATAGTATATTATTATATATTATATTATATATTATATTATTGTATATATATTGTTAAATATTGTATAAATATAGTATAAGATAAAATTATAAACACATCAAACAGGGACAGAAAATATGAATAAGATTAACTAAATACAACTAAATCGTTTTGTGTAGTAATGTAGGTTTTAATTTCAGTAAATTTTAAATAATAAAAAATGAAATTAGCAAATCAGCAGAAGTAAACTGGCAAATATCAGCCATAAACCACTTCAACACCCCACATTTTTTTCTAGGCCCTTTTACCGCCCCCCTCTAGGCCTACAGCGCCCACACAAGGGGGCGTTATCGCCCACTTTGAGAAACACTGTTCTATTCGAAAATAAAATATTTATATTTAATTAAAAAATGCATTTCTGAATGCGTAATAAAACTTTTCACACTGATTTGAAATATGTTAAGTAGATAAGTAGATTTTCTCCATCATCCAAGTCTACTTAAGTCTACCTAGGGCTTCAAATAATCTATTTCTTAATCTATTCACTCTCTACGATGATTTTTTTTAACTCAAATATTGAAAAGTCAATATTTCTGAAATATCGATATTTCTCTTTCCATTCCTTGAGCCATAAGCATATTTTCAATTGTAAATTTAGTCCAAATTCTTATTGGCATCTGCCACAACCATTATTTAATAATAATAATAATAATAATAATAATAATAATAATAATAATAATAATAATAATAATAATAATAAAAATAATAATAATAATAATAATAATAATAATAATAATGGAAATAAAGTTTCAATATGCAAATAGCCATTAAACATGCATCTAAAAATTGAAATTCTCTTCTTATTTCCTATTGTGATAAAAATCCTTTTTTTCTTTTTGCTTCCTCGATGTTTCTAATTCCAAGCGAGAAACACGATTAAAAAAAGCTGCGAAACAAAACAAGTCTATCAAAGCTGCCTTTGAAAAAGCATTAGCATAATTTAGACATTTCCATTACCAAATGTTTATTTTCTGGGGAGAGAATAATTTATTTTTTTGCTTTCATTACAATCTTTGAAGAGAGAAAGATCATTACCCATTTTGCTTCTGGGGAGGGAGGCGGGCGGGAAGGTGTGCAGTTTATTATTTCTGAAGAAGGGATCATTACCCTTTGTGCCACCATGCATTTCAGTTTCCTCTCTCTCCTCTGTCTTGCAATTGTTTTTGTTACCTCGAGTAGATCTGAATTGTTTTTATTTCTGACTCAAGTTAAGTTTTCTCCTTCATTATCGGCTTTCCTCTGTTTTATATTTGCTTTCTGTCTTTCTCCACTTTCTCATACTGAAAACCTTTTCTTTTCTAAATATATTCTCTCTTTACTTCATTGCAGCACTTCTCTTCTGTTTTCTTTTCTCTAAATATGTTTATTTAATCGTACTCATTTTACTTGTCTCTTTCCAAATTTTTGTTATTTCTTTTTATTTTTTTACATATCTTCTTTATTGGCTTTCAATGACTGCAAGACTTTTACCTTCAAAATCTGAAATTTAGAGTGAGGGTAAATAAGATTAAGTTGGTGGGATGTATTTTTATTACTTTATTATTAGTAATATAATTTCTTCACCCAGGCAACTTAATAATACAGATACAATATGAAGTTAGAGAAAGAAAAAATAAAGAAAAATATATAGAAAGAAATAAAGAAAGAATGGAAAAAAGAAAGAAAGAAAAAGAGAAAAGAAGGAAGAAAGGAAGAAAAAAGAAAGAAAGAAAGAATGAAAGAAAGAAAAAAAAGAAAAAGTAATTTATTAGTGGAATAATGAACCATAAAAAAAATTTCAATTATTTATAAAAGTTACAAAAATTTCAATAATTAAAATTTATATTTCATTATTTAAAATTTGAAATTTTAGACGTTTGTTGGATTATTATAACCTAAAAAAAATAAAAAAATAAAAAAATAATCATTTTGACTATACAAAACTGTTTTGAGCTTTACTACGTTGCAACACTATATGTATATTTTATATATATATATATATATATATATAATATTATATTATATTATTATATATATATATATATATATATATATAAGATATTATATAATATAGGTAAAAATATATAATATATATATATATAATTATATATTATATATATTATATATATATTAGTAATTATAATTATATAAAGGTAC
Organism: Trachelipus rathkii; assembly: GCA_015478945.1. Taxonomy (NCBI): domain Eukaryota; kingdom Metazoa; phylum Arthropoda; class Malacostraca; order Isopoda; family Trachelipodidae; genus Trachelipus; species Trachelipus rathkii. The sequence continues at coordinate 7,074 of JABUQX010126592.1, read as the reverse complement.
TTATATATATATATATTATATATATATATATAGATATATTATATATAATATATAATATATATATAATATTAATTATTATATATATATATATATATATATATAAATATAATATATATAATATATTATATTATATATATATAATATATATATATTTAATATTATATATATATTATTACTATATATATATAATATACTTAATATACGTATATATATAATATATAGTTATATATTAATATATATATATTATAAAGTTATATTATTCTTTATATATAATATTATATATATATAATATATATAGCTACTATATTATAATATATATATATATATATATACTATATAACATGAAGAAAATTTTATGAATATTTTTAAATTTTCTAACTCATAAAAATCTCATAAGAAAACAAAATTATACCATTATTTAATGATTTAAACATTTAGAAATGTGAAGTCTGGCAAAGTAATTTTATTTGTTATATATGCATATTTATCCATTTATCTAGCTATGATACCTTCAATATCTTTATTTATCTATTTTAAATATTATACTATATATTTTATTATTGATTTAAATTGGTTTGCAATCAAAAAGCATTACTCGATGTAAAAGAAAAATATACAAGGACCAGGAAAATGGTGGGAGCAGAAATAGCCAAGTTATATATACCTTTCATCATAACATTTCGAAACAACTTACTTATCCAGCAGTTAATATTTAGGGTTTGATAAAAAAGGTTATGGGCTTCGAGTTCTGCGGAATGGTTTGAACAATGGATTATAATTCTCGTTCACAACAATCGGAATCACTTTTGCATTGTTGCACCTCAGTTTATTTCATACAAATAAAATGTCTAATCATCTAAGATGACCATAAAATTGCAAGACTAATGAAATTCATCTTCTATCTATGATCATCTTCTATCTATCTTAATCTATCAATCAAATCTATTATATATATATCTATATTTATATACGTTATATATTATATATACTAATATATATAACTATATATTATAGTATTTATTATATATATTATATATATATATATATAAATATATATATATATATAATATATATATATTATTATATATATATAATATATATATATATATATATATAATATTTCATATTAAACATATATATATATTAGTTTATATATATCATATTATAATATATTATTTTATATATATATATACTATATATATATTATATAATATTATATATATATATTATCTTATAGATATATAGTATATATATTATATGTGGGCACTTTCCCGTTTAAAAAGGATTTAGATAAAATGTTAATATCGAATATCGCTGAACCTATTCGTCTAACCATTACACTGTGACGTGTAGTTAAACTCAATAAAAGAAGAGAAAATTCACATGTTGCTTTATATATCGATTTGTAATCTTTTATATGATAATTTTGTTTCATTTTTTTTTTTTTTTTATTAAGGGGGGGGGGGACGGGGGACAGAGGGGGCGAAGTCCCCCGTCGTCTCCCGGTAGTCACGAGAGACCCTGACTCTTTAACATCTTGGCGATTTAATCTTGGGATATTTCTTACTTTAAAAAAAAATAAAAAAACTTCATTGCAACTTTGTCGCTCTATTGCCTTAAATAATCGAAAAAAAATCATTACATCAGTCGTTCGAATATATATCGGTTAAATCCTTTCTAAAGCGAAGTTCCTATATGTTCGACTGTGTGTGTGTTGTGTATGTGCGTTGTGTGTGGTTTTGTGATGTGTTGCGTGTTGAATATTCAGTTTTTCAAAGCACAAACTATTTGTAAACATTTTTGAATGGAAGCAACTTGTTAATTTATGTTTGTAAATATTTTGTAGCTTAAGGTAAACATTGAGAGTTTCTGGGATAACACTCAAGAGCTTTCTTATTCATTTACATGGTGTAATATTTTCATGCAAAATCTTATCTAAATTTGTATTCTGTTCTTGTTAACATTTTCTTATAATTCTCGATGCTCCTGGCGCGAGTGAATAATTTTTCCGTTATATATTTCATTCACTCATTACACTGCTGAATAAAATGATTTTGTTTTTGTTGTTTGTTATGGTTTTTTTTTTTAAATTTTTTGCAAAATTAAAATATTTTTTTTAATATAAAAATTCATTTCATCAGCGTAATAAAATTTCCACTGAATTCAACTATGGGTAAGTAATAAGCTAAGATTTCTCAATATCCATTCTATTTATTACTAGGCTTTCAAAAAATATTTTCTTATATATTTCATTGCATATCAATATTTTGAGAAGATCATTATTGAAAAATAGAAATTTCTGACATTTCGATATTTCTCTTTCCATTCATTGAGCCTAAAAATATTTTTCTCCAATTGTAATAATTTAGTCCAAATTGTTTATTGCATCTTGAAACGAACATTATCTTAAAATTAATTAAATATATAATAATATATTTACAATAATAAAATATATAAATGAAATATTACCTAACTATTAATATAATAATAATAATAATAATAATAATAATAATAATAATAATAATAATAATAATAATAATAATAATAATAATAATAATAATAATAATAATAATAAAATAATAATAATAATAATAATAATAATAATATATAATATAATAATGGAAATAAATGTTAATGTATGTATAATAGCCTTGAAATGCCATTAAAATGAATCTCTTCTTATAGCTTTGTGAATCCTTTTTTCTTTTGCTTCCTCGATAAGATTCTAATTCCAAGCGAGAAACACGATTAAAACAAGCTGCGAAACAAAACAAGTCTATCAAAGCAGCCTTTGAAAAAGCATTAGCATAATTTAGACATTTCCATTAACAAATGTTTATCTTTGGGGAGAGAATCCTTTGCATTTCTTAGATCTACAAATAACTTGGACAAAAGATCAGTAACCTATATTTTGCTCTGGAGGAGAGGTGGTGGGGGGATGTGGGACGAACCCTGCGTGTAAGTTTACAGCTTATTTTCCAATTGTGTACTATTTCTGAAGAAGGGATCATTACCACATTTCCCACATGACATTTCAGTTCCTACCTTCTCTCTGTCTTGCAATTGTTTTGTTCCTCGATGTTCACGATCTGATATTGTTTTCATTTCTGCTCAATTAGTTCCCTTCATTATCGACTTTTTCCTTGTTTCTACTATTTGCTCTTTGTTCTTTCTCACTTCTCATTCTTCAAACCTTTTCTTAGAATATCTTACTCTCTTAACCTGATATATGATCACTTCTCTTTCTGTTTTCGTTTTCTCTCATAAGTATGTTTATTTAATCGTACTCATTTTTACATGTATCTTTTCAAATTTTTTTTATTATTATTATTATTATTACATATGATCTTTATTAGCTTTCAATGACTGCAAGACTTTTACCTTTCTAAATCTGGAATTTAGAGAGGGTAAATAGATTAAGTGTTAAGGGGATGTATTTCTATTAGTATATTGGTAGTAATATAATTTCTTCACCCAGGCAAGCATTAACATACAATACAATATGAGTTAATGAAAGGAAAAATAATAAAGAAAAGAAAAAATAGAAAGAAAGAAATAAAGAAAGAATGAAAAAAAGAAAGAATAATATAATATAACAATAATAACATAATAATAATAACAATATTTATAGATATCATGGGAACAAGTTTTTTCAAAAATAATAATATAACAATATTTATAGATATATGAAACAAGTAGTTTTCAAAATAAAATTAATATTAAAGTAAATGAACGTAATAATAATAGAAATAATAATAATAATAATATAATAATAATAATAATAATATAATAATATATATAATAATAATAAGTAATAAATAATAGTAATAAATATATTAATAATAATAATATTAATAATATAATAACTAATCTCTCTCTCTTTCTCTCAAATAATACAAAATAATAATAATTAATAATAATATAATATAGAACACAGAACTACAGAACTACAGAAACTCGAACTCAAAGACTTTACAGTCACTCAAGGCTAGTCTGAGGAAGATGAGGTCACCGGCTTAGAACTATAATTAACTCTCTAAATTGTGAACCCCAAAACTGTTTTACAAATATTTCTTGTAGTGGTGATCGATGATGTACGCTTTTAGAATGGTAGAAATGACCTCTAAGTGGTCGGACATCAAAATGTATATTATCAATTAGACTGTTAGTGTGATCGATGAGGTCACCTGCTATTAGAACGTGTGAAATAACCTCTAAGGTGACATCAACTGTTATTACAATTAGCGGTTAGTATGATCGATGACGGTACTGCTCATAGACGTTCTAGGAAATAAACCCTTCTAAGTCGTTGACAGTTCAAATTTTATACCAAACTATTATGAATATGTGATCATGATTCACCGGCAGTAAGAACGTTTAGAAAATAACCCTTTTCAAATCAGAGCTGTTATTACAAATTAAGATGATATTGATCATGCGACGACCGAGCTTAAGAGTAGAAACAGCGGAACATTTTGCGCGTAAAATTTACCTCTATGAGGTAAACATTAAAAACTGCTTTCAATATTAAGTTCGGCGCCCAAATTCTTATTAAGAATGTATTTTAACATTTATCAAATGGTCTCAATAGTATCGTTTGTTTACACTAATCTAATTCTTTGTTTTTTGAGTATAAATTAATAAGAAAGATTCATGTTATGAGTGGGGGAGTTGTCTGAATAAGAAACAAAATTACTAAAAATTGTGTATTTATTATATCCTATCTTTTGGGAAACATCTATGTTATGCTGAGTCAACGCATTTTAATTAGTGAGCTATTTTTTTCTGCACACACACCTACTCTAGATGTAAAGTGTAAGTGAATATATATATCTGGTTTTCGAAAAGTATATAACATAATATGACAAAGATAATATATATCACTCTTATTTACATCGTTGCTCTACTCAGTTAAATAGTATCTAAAAGAACTGCCTGTAATGTGCACGATATTTTTCAAATTTTATTTAGTATTTTGTAAATTCTATTAATTATCCTCTCAATCTTCTTGTTCTAAAGAATGTTTATCTAATCGCGTAGTCGTTGCTTTCGTAATGATTTACCTCCATTCAGTTACATTTAGTGCTTCTTCTTTGAATTCTTTTCATATGTTGTTCTAATGTCTTGTTTTGAAGGTATGAGCTCCCAGAAACTGCCTGCGCTAATTCCAAGCATTGGTTACTGATGACATTAAATTTGATTATTATAAAATTTAGTTAGGAAGTATATATCTATTTATATATTATTTCGATATGTACATATGGCTATTATAAATCCTATGGCTTTGAAATTGTTTTGTTTTCGAACGACATTAATAAATGAGTGTCCATAGCTACGATTTGTTTCGCAACTTTAAATCTCCATATTTAATTAATCTTGCGATACTACCTATTCATTATCAATCTAATTGACACACTTTATGATTGTGTACATCATAGTGTTATAGTTAAATTCAAATTATTCATAATGGGAAACTCTCCTCAAATATGTGTTGTCATAACTTTTATTACATTTATTCTCAAGGATCTTACTTTCACTTTCTTTCAGTTTAGCACTGTATTGACTAAGTTACAATACTTTGTTATCATTAAGTCGCCGTTTTTAGGCAACATTTAGACCTAGTAATTTGATAATCTTTCTTTCAACAATATTATGCGCAATTTTCCAGATTTTAACGCATATAATACCTCTCATATTGCCTAAAAATTTCATCTATGTCATTTAAGTAGTTATAGTAATTGAACAGTACTGATCCAGACAGATCCTCATACTATAGGAAAGCTTACAGTTTTAGCTAACATATCAGTTCTGAGCATTACCGATTGTTGTTACAATTCTAGCTCGTAAGTTTCCCGATCTAGTGAGACCAAATATTCTGCGACCATTTAAAAGTTCCTTCTCAGACAATACTAACAATTAGACTTAAGCTTTTCAATAATCGATTTATGTTTGAGGACGGTAGCCAAATGCTCGTTCGAAAATATCTACAGTAACGATATCGAGAAATTTTATCACTATAATTATCTTTATCACATCGTATAATAATACCTCATTAAAAAATTCTAGCAAATATGTTAGGTATCATCTATATTTTCTTTTTCTAAATACAGTGTTTAGGAATTTATATGATAGCAACCATAGTCTTTCAACGATATTATATAATAGCTAAAATAACTTTATATTAGATATAATTGTTCAAAAGTTATTTACCAACTATAGAACTACATAAGCTATTTAGTGTGCTGTAGTTACTTCGACCTTATACTAGCATTCTCTATTAGGTGAAGATAGAGAGAGAGTGTGATGATATTAGCAATTGTTGAAATCATGAGGAACTATTGAGTAGCTTGTTAGAAGACTTATTTAAAAAGCGAGAAGTGTGTCGAAGAGTGAGATGAGAAGTATGTCTTTAAAGAATCAGAATATTTTGGATGGCGTTGGTAGATATCCAGTACTGGTCCAGGCATTTATTATTAATAAATTTATCATCTGGGAAAGCACCTCCTCTTTGAATTTCAAAGTATACTAAATGTTTGTCTGCATAATCCTTATGTCTTTAATGTAGAGATATTATAGATTCGTTTCGTAAAAAATGATGAGAAAAAATTGAATTACAAAATAGTTGATGCCATATTACCTTACAACTGTATTGATTTTTAAATTAGAACCATTAATGTCACATTAAAAGGACCAATTGTGTGCATATATAGGAGATGTATGTAGTTTATCTAAACAATATTTTGATAAACGTAATTTCAGGATTAACTTTACATGTACGAGAAACGAGCAATATGAAGATGAAATGGAGTTCGTTGATAATAATGATCTAATTAATCGTATTGCAAAGCATTCGACGAGCAAAGCGAGTATAAGAACTGTTATTATATTTCGAAGACGAGAAGAGAGAGAGAATAACGAGAGAGAGAGGGAGAGAGAGATCACTAGAAGGAGACGAGAGCATTCATGATTTATAAGGCGTACTTTTGCATATTGAACTGATGAGATCATCTAAGATTTTAACGATTGAGATCGACCTCTTGGCTTTGAATTTGGAGTAGAGAAAGTATTGACTTC
>JABUQX010126591.1:0-7500 GCA_015478945.1 Trachelipus rathkii | reverse complement strand
AATTTTGCTTCATTTATTTATTCTAAAGATATTCCTCTAAAAGTTGCCAACGAAATAATGAGTCATACATGTAATTTGCTTAGCAAAATCGGTGATATTTGTAAAAATAATGAAAATTTGGATGTTTTTTTTGATCTTGAAAGCATTAATAATAATTATACATCTAACATGTTTTGGCTTCAATGCTTTATAGCGAAATTTAATTTAGTAGAGAGTGTAGATATTGCAATTGGTACATATGAAGATACAAGATATAATAAAAAAAATAAATATAAAAAAAATAAAAATAAAGTAGCACATTTACCTACATTCCAATTCTTAAAACACTAACTTTTTTGATGAATAATGAACAAATACAAAGTTATTTTCTTAAGAGTAACAATAATTTACAGAATGTTATAAAGAGATTTCAAGAGCTTCATGTTTTGCCAACCACCCTCTTTTTTCTGTTGAAAAGTTTGCATTACAAGTTCATCTATTTTATGATGATTTTGAAATTTGCAATCCAATTGGCCACAGAGCCAACATCCACAAATTAGGTGCCATTTATTTTACTTTAGGCAATTTACCTCCACATCTCAATTCGTACTTGAAAAATATTCATTTAGTAGCTTTGTTTCATGTTCAAGACTTAAAAGCTTTTGGGTTTCATTCTATTTTAGATCCAATTGTATCAGATCTTAGGGTACTAGAAACCACAGGAATAAAAGTAAATTTTCTCGAAAATCCTCTTAAGGGAACAATTTCCAATTTTAGTGCAGATAACTTAGGGTATAATACCATTATGGGTTTTGTACAGTCTTTCAACTCTACATATTTCTGTAGGATTTGCACTAGTAGCAGGGATCAGTGTAGGAATGTATTTAAGGAAAGGTTAGATATGCTTAGAAATAAAGATAACCATAATGAGCATTTACTTTGTCTGGATGATTCAACTCCTCATGTCTTTGGAGTTAAGGAAGATACTGTATTAAATTCTTTGCAATATTTTCATGTAGCAGAAAATCATTATGTTGATATAATGCACGATATGCTAGAAGGAATTGTCCAATATGAGATTAAATTGTTACTAAATTATTTAGTTGATCAGAAGTCCGTGACACCAGATCATTTATTAAAACAAATCTACAGTTACCCATATGACTCTCATGACAAAAAAAATCAACCCACGTCAATTAAACTGCAGACTAAATCTAAGGATTTAGGTCTTAGTGCTTCACAGGCTTGGTACTTTGCTAGGTATCTTCCTTTGATTTTGGGTAGCATTGTCAATCCAGGTGATCACAAGGGACACATGACTTTACTTTCCCTTCTATTACAAATCATGAATATAGCTTTTTCTCCAAAAATAACCTTATCTTTAACTCGTTACTTGTCAATGCTTATTGATGAACATCATACTTTATTCGTAAGTTTATATGGCAAAGAGCAGTTGATTCCAAAACATCACTTTGTAATACATTATCCACGTATTATGCGAGAAAGGGGACCATTGATATATTTTTGGGCCTTAAGATTTGAAGCCAAACATTATTATTTTTCCTCGATGGCACGTACTGTGAGAAATTTTAAAAACGTAACAAAAACCTTAGCAATACGTCATCAGTTAAAACAAGCCCATTTATTTCACAATCCTGATTCGTCCATTCAGTTTGGACCTTTAAAAAATAACATTTTACCAGAGTATGTGGGTGAAGAAATTGTAAAGAAGTTCAATTTGAGTGATGGAGTAAGGTGTTTAAAGCATATAATATTGAGTAATGTTATGTTCAAATGTGGCTCTATAATATTTATTGGGTTTCAGAATGATTGGCTGAAATTTGGGGAGATAATAAATGTAATAGCTTGTAAGAGCGGAGTTAATTACTTCCACGTCAGAGTTTGGTACTCCTTATATTTTTCTGAAAGATTTCACTGTCACATTGTAGAGAGATCAAAAGAGGTCGAGTTATTAGATATTTGTAGTCTGGAAGATTTCACTCAATATTCAATTCATAGTTCTACAGACAATCTTGATACTGATAGATATATAGTTCCTAAGCATATTTTATTTTAAGGTTTTGCATTCGACTTCACAGATTAAATTGTATTTCAGCTTTATTTATTCTATATAATAGCTTGGCTATACCTAACGGGTTAGATTGCCGACAAAATCCAGTGATTACTTTCCTCAACTATAACCATCTATTTAACTTTATTCCTCTTTTGGTCTTTGTCGACGATTAAACACTCATATTTTTAAAAAAAATGCTTTGTACTTATATATAGATATATATTATATTAATAATTATATTTATATATATATAACTATATATATATATATATATATATAATATATATATATAATATTATATATATATTATATATATAATATAATATATATATATATATATTATATTATATATAATGTAAATTTTATTCACCTTGGTATATTTTATATGTTGAAATATATTAATAATATATATATATATATATATATATATATATATATATATATATATATATATATATTATATATATATATATATATATTATATTGTATATATATATTTAATATATATTTATATATTATTTATAATATATATATATATTATTATATTATATATATATATAATTATATATATTTATATATATTATATATATATATTATATATATATATATATATATATATATATTATTTATAGATATATATATATATTTATATATATATTTATATATATTATATATATTATAATATATATATAATTATATTATATATATATATATATATATATATATAATATATATATATATATTATATACTATATATATATATTATACTATATATATTAAATTATTTATATAATATATAGCTTTATATTTATTTTATATATATTAATATTATATATATATAATATATATTAATATATATATATATAATATTATATATATATATATATAGATATATATATATATATATTTATATATTAAATTATAAATAAATATACATATATATATAAAAATTAAACAATATATATATAATATATATATATATATATATATATATATATTATATATATATATATATTATATATATATATATCTATATAAAATTATATATATATATATATATTATATATTATATATATATATATATATATATAATAATATATTATATATATTATATATATTTAATATATATATATATATATATTATATAAATATATTATACTATATATATTATATAATATATATATAGTATATATATAAATAATATATATATATATATAATATATATATATATATTATATATATATATATATATATATATATATATATATATATATATATATATATATATATATATATATTATATATATATATATATTAAATATTTATATTGTTAAGGAGGGTATCAAACATCAAAAACAGTAAATTTATCCTTTGTATTAGTTATAAGCTTGGCACTATATATAATTAGAGAAAATGTTCCTTCGTTCAAAATGATTTTCGTAGTGAATAAATTTGGAAACCTCTCCCATGCTTATATACGATAAGATGGTACACTTAAAACCAGGATATTGATCACCTCCTGCAATGTAATTCAAAAGGAGATTTGTTATAGGTAAAATTCACTTTATCCAATAAATTTGATGCTAAATTTAAAAGTGTCGTTTGAGCTGGTTATAGTAAATAAAGAAGGGGATTTACCGAAAGAATCCCGGAAGTTTGATCTTTAATTCCTTTTTTGAAAGAATTTTGGTCCCTTCACACTGTCTTCATCTAAGTGAGATGAACCATCAATCAAACTAATTAATTTCCTTATGGACAAAATGGATTTGATTGGATCCTCTAATGAAGATTGGGTTTCAATGACATCAATGAATCCAGATTACTTGCTGATATCTGCTTCAATCTGAGGACTCATTTAGATGAAATTAATCATATGAACCAGAAACATAACCTGTAAAATAAAGACTAGTCCGCAGTTACATGCTTATACTTTACACCAACAAATAAGTAAATAAAATCCTGCATGTTAATTTAAATAATCAAATTAAGCTGCATATTAATTAAGGTCGATAATTTACATCACTTTATCCACTCGATAGCTTATGCTACTGGATACGATATCAGGACTATATTTTTTTTTTAAATAGGCACTGCAATAATTACACTGAATGGTACAGTTGCAATGACAACTGGATAAATAGCTTAATAACTGACTGCAGTTAAAATCTTTATGATAAACTGTCAACAGTCAAACCCATTTATTATACAGAAAACAAACTGAATCCTTTTGGATATGATAAACAGAATTGAACTGAATTGATTTTTGAACTCAGGTAACATATATAATTATCGGTCTTAGGTTTTGAGTCCATCCTAATAGACCAACTAAAAATAAGTGACACCCATTAAATGTTTTTGTATACTCGGGGGGGGGGGGAATGCCTCTTCTATGTTCTAGAGGATGCATAAACAAATGTTATTTACAAAGTATCAAAAACATATACTTTATATAGCTGGAATATTATGTCCCAGTCCAAGAGCACCTTACCAGTCAAGATAATTCTACCAGAATTGATCTTGAAAGACTCAATCGAGTCTTGATCTGGAGGCATTTACTTCCTCTGCACTTGACTCTTGCAGCGTATGGCAGTAACTTTCCTACGCGGTCTTGTGTTTTTGATATGATGGTGATTTGTGAAGAGTGGATGTTGAAGAAGCTGGGGAGGCAGTCACTCAACAGGTCTTTGGGTTGATCAGTTTGAAATATAGCTCACTGCAATGAGTCGATCCAACTGTGTGTGGATGGACAGTGTCTTTCTAACGGATACAAATGTTTACTAGAAATGTCGATTAATTTGACCACCCGGGCTCGTTACACAATACCGAACGAGCTCTTCCATCTCTCCATATACCAATAGTGTTTTGACGATTGGCTCAGCTCCAGAAAGGTCTTTCGCTTTACAGGGCTTGCTTACAAATACAAACCAACCCTCCACCTTGACCACCCGCCTTGTTCCAGTTGGTGATAAGGTTCTCTGCAGCTCGAGAAAGGGTATGTCCTCATACCAACGACCTCGTAACTCTTCAAAGAGGTCTGATGATTTTTCTACGATTTGACTAAAGCATCTTTTGATGGAGTCAATTTTGATATCTGATTCTGGGCTCACGTTCTTTGCCACACATACTGGTTTTAGAATGGGGTCTTGAGAAAGCAATTGGTATAAGGGTTACATCGTGAGCGCTTGATGTGTACGCTTAGTCTAGAGTTTGATTGCATCGGAAAATGCTCCGGAAAGGATTGTTGAACAAACTGAAAATTCCAAGTGAAGAACGCACCTATATCTTCACCAACATAATCCTTCACAACTCTTATCATCCTCTCCACAAGCTCCCAGTCCAAAGCTATATAATGGAATCCTGCCATGTATGATCTGATCTTCTTTCGAGAATTCTCGCCATTCTCTGAAATATGACAAAGATCAAAGAACAATACCTTGCGACAAGATTTTGCGGTTATCACTGGTATACCTCATCAGCGTGCACCGAAAAACGACTCACAAAGCGTGAAAGATTGAAGCACAAAAGTTGAAGGGATAGCGAATAGATTTTGAAGATCAGTATAAATTTGATCTCATTTATAACCATTCTTCAAAATCTTTCCTATCCTTTCACAACATTAACCAACAGCTTTACGGCAAAAGCTTATTAAAATTGACATATCACAACAACATATACTAAAAATAACACCTATCTTATCTCCCTTTACCTACACAAATCCATAACTCAGTTAAAAAATCTTACCTAACACCATTAAAAGGTCACCTCCTATAATACCCTCCCTTTAAGAACATTCTCAAATTCTTTACGAAAAATCACAATGCATCTACAAGATCCCTTGTCTAAACTGTATAGTACATACATTGAGAAGAAACCCACGACTTCCATCGCAGACAATATCAACATAAATATGATATTCTACATACAAACACCCATCACTCTGCCCTCACCATACATAGAGCCTCCCACAATCACACAATAGACATTACCCACATGACACCCATCATTAACATCGAAGAACACCTATACTTGGAAAATTACGAATCTTTCTGTATTTATAACAAATATTTTACATAAAAATAAAAATGTAAACGATTCTTAATTGATCTTTTAGAACAACATTTTAAAATCTACACATTTTTTAAGGAAAATTAATCCCAAATCATAATTATTTGATTTTAGATTTTGTAAATTTAGTTCTTTACGCTAACACATCTGGAAAAAGGTGCCTCGATTAGGCTGAAAGCTTAATGTGTGTAATTTTAATATAACTAAATAAATCATTATATTATCTAAAAAAAATTAAAGGATCTTACAACCATTCCTTAAGTCCATTCTAATATATTAAAGGCATTAATCTCTATAAATATTATAAAGCGTCTTAAGCTTTTCCATGAATATTTATATTACTATAGATATATTATATATATATATATATATACTTATTACCTAATAAATATATATATATATTATTCTAATATATATATATATATTATATAATATAAAATATTATATATATACTCCTTTTTTTACTTTTTACTTTCTCGCCCAGGCCACCTCTTCCCTTCAGAGTGCCCCACCATCGCGAGCATACCCCGCAAGACGCAGTCCGGCCTGCTCAAAAAGATTCGCTCAAATCTTTGTGTTGCCCCAAATTTATCTGGGACGATGATTAGTTGGACATTCTAGGAAGAAGTGAGACACAGTCTCCGGGGCCTGGTTCATTTTTTGCAGACTATTTGAACATGGTCTGGGTTCGAGTTTAAACCTGTATTTGTAATATTGCAAGGCTTGGGTGTGGCCCATCTTAGTTTGGTCAGAGTGATTGGACTGTTTAGAGGAGAGAAGTCGATATCGATGCAATTTCTGGTGGATGCTCATTTAGTTATATTCGCTTTAGTTGTCGGATTTCTTAAATAATTTATAACACCCTATTACAAGGTAAATTTGATGACGGAGAGGAACATTAGAGGTTAATTGTTGTGTGTAAAGTAACTTCTTTCATCTCAACATACATAGCAGTTAATTTCATATTTAATTTACTTAGTAGGTTGGAGTATATATAATAGTGTAAATAGATTCGAGATATCGAAGTGAAAAGTTAATTATATATATAGTATGTATTTGATATTTGTGTTGATGTGAAAGGAGATTATTTAGAATTATATATGAATAGTATTATATATATATTATTATATATATATAGAATATATTTATATATATATATATATAATATATATTTTGATGAGATAGCTTAAATCAGTTATTTAAGGATATGGACATGGATCGGATTATTTGATAACCTATATAATTATGTTGTTTTATTTCAAGATTTAGTTTTTTAGCTTGAGGGCCCTTGGATGGAGAGGAAAGAGGTAAAGGAAAGAAGTGGAAAGAATTAAGAGTTGAGAAGTAATAGTATATAGTGAACAATGATTAATAAGTATATA
>JABUQX010126590.1:5000-10000 GCA_015478945.1 Trachelipus rathkii | reverse complement strand
AAATTTGTAAATTATTTTTTAATTTACACTACTAAACAAAAGATGAAATAATAAAATATTTTATTACTTTGGAAAGTACAAAATCAAAAATCTTTCAAAATAATACTTATTTAATTCCTTTACAATTTCGAAATTTCAGTAAATCGGTGAAAAAACTGTCCCTCTTATTTAATATATTCTTAAGATTCTGAACAATATAAGCATTATCTCATATGCATGCAACATTCTCTTCTATTGGATCTATTTCCTTAGTTATAAACTTCCCTCTAGTTCATAATTTTTATTCATCAATTTACAATAGATACTGCTAAAACCTTTTTTATAGAGCTTCAACAAAGAAAATATTGTATTTTAGGGATACTAAAATAAATTTGAAATAATATTCACTGAATTCTTGTTTGGGCTGGTGATATGTTTTACCAAAAATCTGCAAGCTAAATTTTGGTTTAATTTAGCTCATAATTAAGCCGTTATCGTTTTTGTCATTTGTGCTTATTCTCGATAAGAAATGCTCACCCAGTTTTAGCACGAATTTCGTGCATAAACGAACGTTTGTTTACAAACATTTTGAATCAGCTGTTGTAATGGACCACGTGGTTTTGGAATAAACAGAAATAAAAAAATAACAAATGGTTTATATTACAAATAATTGATCAACTATTGTGATGGAGTTTATCGATTTGAAAGAAATTAGATTTAAAGCTAATTTTATTGAATGAAACATTCATCAAACCAAACGGACCTACCACGCCGCCATCTTGTTTGTTTACATTTTTTCATAAGCACGTCCTAAATTCGGCAAGCACGGGAAATAGCAACCTTACAGAATTTAGGAAATTCCTTACGTTTGGTGAGCATTTTTCTAAATTTGTGCTAAATTTGACAAAAACGAACGCAAACTCGAGCATTTCTTACGTTTCGTAAGCACAAATGGCAAAAACGAAAACGGATTTACATTACTCATAAAGAGGAAAAATTTAAAAATACGATTTTATAATCAATATATAAATCGTATTAAGAGTGTGTGTGTACTAACTATAACAAATAAAATTCAGTCTTGGGAGCCATAGCATGGTTATATATATATATATATATATATATATATATATATATATTATATATATATATATATATATATATATATATATATATATATATATATATATATAATATATATATATATATATATATATATATATATATATATATATATATATATATATATATATATATAAATCTGTTAATTTTTTTAGATTAAGTGCTGTTAAATCAATTGATGTTATCATCAATTGATTTACCAGCACAAGATTTGCTATTTCCCGTTTTAGGTCTAAATTAATTTTGCCTCTTATATATAATTCGGTGATCTCACCCTGCATCGAATTAACTTAGTACTGATAAACACTTAATAGTTGCATATATATTAATTTATTACTAGTACTGATAAATATTGAAAGGTGTTTTAGTTCTTGGTCGATCTATTTTTTATTAATAGTGTATAATCTTATCAACCAAGAACATTATTGAGGGAATCGGAAATGTATGTCTTCCCTATCTTTAAAAAGAGTGTTTCAGGGCGTTGTCGCCAGTCTATGTTCATATTTATTCACTACGACTAAATGGTAAACATTGAAATTTTTCCATATTACCGGAAGCGAGTGTATGCTCACCTGATTCCGAAGTAAATCAGCGGTTCTGGTCCTTTAATTGTATCCTCTTTAAATTAAAATCTTTGAATTTTTCATGAATTCACGCTTTCTTGCCTATATACTCTTTCATTCTCATTCTGAAAGCGATTAACTATGACATATAAAGCTGAGTCTCGAGAGTCATAGTTTTCGACTTTGATCAAGATCACTTGGTGATAGGCTTTTATTTCTTTTATACCTTATGCACTAATTAATTATTGGAAGATGAGAATATAGGCACTTAACATGTAAAATGTTTGACAATGTATGGGAAACGCCTTGTTCTCAAAACATTTCCATTGGTTGCCTCCAGTACATTTTCCCATAAATATATAATCTTCAACCATCTTACAGGTAGTTCACAGACTGATCTTCATTACTGTACCTTTCTTGTTTTAGGTAACATAAAAAAAAAAAAGTTAACCCAACTATCTCTGTGTTCACCCGATCCTCTCTTCAATCTTATATCCACTTTACGTCATACTTCCTTGCAAACTCTCCATTTTCCACACTCCATTTTTCACATTCACAACCTAATATCACCATATTTTAATATCGATCATCTGAGAGATTCTTTTCAAAAACTACTTTCGGTCTCCTTGGTCTGCTCTGCCCTCTGACCTATTAGCATGAGTGACATCATAAAAATCACGTCATAAAGTTTTAATTGCTCGGGCAACAGTTACCAAAGAAGCTCCCGGCAAGTGATGTAAACTGTCCTGGTTACAAATATATTTTACCTTGCAGTTATTCTAGTTATTCGGCTCATTCTCCATTGCATGGAGTCCATCTCTTAAATCTGGAAGTAGATAAGACTTAATCTATATTGTGAGCTGAATGGAGTCACTGGCTAGAACTGAGTTAATGACGTGCTTTCCGATAATTCGAAATATTAATCTTAACGAAGTTACTCTGACTTTCATTCACTCTTTCATTAGTACTACAGAAACAGGTATTCGAGGTGGATGTTTACTGGCGTTCCACTATCATCACGTCATCCTGGTAGCTCAATGGTGCAAAGTCTTCAGATTTTTAAGGGTGTTGCTGCGAACTTCAGATTGCCTCTCTTATGATGAAGATTCTTTTCCAGACACTTTTCAGCTTGTGAATTCTTCACTTTCTTCCACCCTGAATTTTTTGATTTAGGTGGAAACGAGTACAAGTAGAGGGTGGTTCGGAGGCTAGTTCAAAACTCTGCTTCTAATATTTCTTTAACCCTTCTAGATAAGGGTCATAACTATGAGCGGTGGCTAATTGTTATATATATATATATATATTATATATATCATTATATATATATATATATATATATATATATATATATATATATATATATATATATATATATATATATATATATATATATATTATATTACATATACATTATTATATATATATATTATTATATATATATATATATATATATTATATATATACATATATTATTATATTATATATTATTATTATTATATATATATATACATATATATATATATATATTATTATATATTATATATATATATATATATATATATATATACATCACCTGCATGTACCCAGAGGCAAAGGACGCTTGGCACTAGTATCTGATTAATTGTTGCTATACCCAGCGGCAAAGGGACGCTTGAGCACATAAGTACTGATTAATTGTTGCTTGTGCGACCACTTGACTCACAAGAGACGTCTAGGCTAATCAGAGCCTAAGAATATTTAAAACTGTGTATTTATAAAATCCTTTTGTAATTGGTCCTAGGAGGATTAAAAAGTTGTTATGAGCTTAAAGCATGAAAAAAGGCCCGAGGGCCCGGAGTAAGTTTTGAAATGCCATGACAGTAGCATGGCATATCGATCTGTCATCGGAACTAAAGTTATAAAATAAAACGAGTCGGATTTAAAAAACATTATGTTTTTTTAATTTTTAATTATTTTCCTTGAACATTGCAAAGAAATAACTTTTGAAATGTGAAATATGTTAAGAATCATTGAATAAACAAAATAAACAGTAAGTTACTGTTTACCATCTTTTCTTAAACTGGGGAAGATAAATTCCATTACACATTGGCCTATTACTTAATAGGGCGATTAACACATTGACCACTTGTACACAGATATTTTGATCAAATAACTAATTACAAGTCTGACCTTTTATCTTAAAGGCCTTATTGAAAGAGTCACCTTGTACTAGAATTAATAATACAGAGGTAAATAATGTAGGATTCCCCTCAATATCACTGGCATCAACATGACCCCAAATCACAACATGGCACCATTGTAATCACCATGTCAGTCGGTACTGTGAACCATCCATGAAACCTGAAAGTGGGTCAGTTGTCTCGCTGTAAGAACGGGTCTCTGGTGAATTATGCAAGTGTTACTGTTATCATGATCCGTTATACATTTTGGCAAGCAGGTTGTGGAGTTGTTATATGGGATGAAAAAAATAGTGATCAAACAGACCTGGCAATATAAGAAACAAGAGACGTACCCAATAGATCATCCCACAATTGATTTTGTTCATTTCTGCTTACAAGAGACTGTATAAAATGCAGAAAGTGAAATCTGCTCCTTAAGAACCAAACGATGGACAACGTGGTTTCAACATGACATTTCCAAAGGAATAAAACTGTTTTCCTGCGACTTTTGAGAGGACCCCCAGTGAGATTTAACTAGTGAACATGGCATCACTCCTCCCAAAGTTTGTCCGATTAACTTCGCGATCTACCTATATATATATATATATATATATATATATATATATATATATATATATATATATATATATATATATATATATATATATATATATAATATATATATATATATATATATATATATATATATATTATATATATATATTATTATCATCTATATTATTATTATTATTATATATAAAAATATATATATAAGAATTGTTGTTTATATTATTATTACATATTATTATATATATATATATAATATATATATATATATATTATTATTATTATTATTATTATATATATATTATATACATATATATATATATATATTATTATTATATATTATTATTATTATTATTACATATTATATATATATATTATATATATATATTATATAATTATATATATATTATTATATATATATTACATATATTATATACATATATATTATTATTATTATATATATATTATTATATATATAAATATCAATAATAATATAATCATATATATATATATATATATATATATATATATATATATATATTCATATATCATATATCAGGTGAAGAAAGAAGAAAGATATATATATATATATATATATATAAAGATATTTGTG